>CM023489.1:30622602-30640102 GCA_013339685.2 Hyalomma asiaticum
GCGATTCCCGTCTGTTCTCTGACCCACTCTGCTGTCGTCTTTCTATCTCGTAAGGTAACGCCTATCATTTTTCGCGCGTACACAGCGTTTTTTATACAGAGATTTAGTGAAGCATATATGTGTCGCGAAGCCGCCAATACTGATGCATCAGATCGAGTTAGATTTCATCGTTGCCAATCATTAAAGCTCACCTTTTTTCCCCTGTTTTAGGGGCGAAGCTCCTTAAGGTTTAGGTCCGTCCGTCCGTTGTAGTAGCGCGTTACCTACTAGGAGAGCGCGTGTGGGAGGCGGCCCTCGGCGCGTGCCTCCTGGCGCGCGAGCTCTCTCACTCTTCCATCTGCTGTATTGTGAGAGAGAGAGAGACAGAGAGAGCGAAAGGCGCGCGTTGACAATGGAAACGCTCTTTCTTCGATGAACGCGCTACCAGCTCGCAAAGAAGGAGAACGCGCCCTCTCAAACGAAAATGAAACTATTTGCTACAGCTGTCACGGATGAATGCTTTGTTGCTGACAGCATGGTCAGGATGGCATTCATCCATGATCCATGGTGGTCCGTTATGAGAGAAGGCTTTCTTATTTTTTTAATTTTTTTTCTTCTCGCGAGAGACAAGCTTGACGCAGGCAGCGTCTTCTAGAGAGTTTCTTGATTGAAAAATACCGACTGCTCGCGCTGGAGAACCGTTCACCGGCCACCCATACATATATATAGGCACTGGATCTCGACTTGCAATGAAGTGCCGGTGGGAGAATTCCCTTGTGCGTAGTTGAACCATAAGGATTCGTAGCGTGCGCGTTAACTAAATTAATCCGGAACTCGGCACGATCTACGATGAATTTCCGAAGCTTCGCCCACTCATCATCATTCCCTCCGTGGATATGCTGTGAATCTTTTTATCGCGTGTTTGTTCGCTTGTGTGTGTGTGTGTGTGTGTGTGTGTGTGTGTGTGTGTGTGTGTGTGTGTGTGTGTGTGTGTGTGTGTGTGTGTGTGTGTGTGTGTGTGTGTGTGTGTGTGTGTGTGTGTGTGTGTGTGTGTGTGTGTGTGTGTGTGTGTGTGTGTGTGTGTGTGTGTGTGTGTGTGTGTTCGTTCAACAAATCTGAGTTGATAGTCGCGCTGTGTACGTGTGTTCATCTTCTGTATCCGTGTTTGCGCTGCCTTTAAGAATGATTTTGATCATGCAGCGGGGAAAAAAAAGCTCGCTAGACTGCTTGCGCCACTTGGTAGCGCATGAATAAAACGGGACAAGTCAGTTTGAGATGGCACAAGCAGAGATGCAAGGATCAACTAATTTATAATCGGTTTCAGGCCTATGCACGTCAAAGGTTGGCAGTCTCTGTGGCCTCTCAGTGAAGCATCTCATACAGCTCCTCTTTTAGCTATCCTGTGAACAGCTCTACCTAGATCTCCCATAGTAGATTACGATGTACTCTGAATGGCTTACCATTTGTTCTATCCACAATCTTTTGTGTACCTGGGACGTTTGTACGAGCGGGACTGCTTAGTTGTTAGAGCCAATTTTATTTTTACAGTGACAAATTTTGTTAGACCGAGGTTCGGCGTTATTGTTGCAGTTCGGTGCGAGGCCGAAGGTGTAAATTCACATAGGTGAGAGGAAACTGTCAGGTGGCTTCCTTATTGGTGAGCCTGTCCTTTACCAACCGTTGTCTCGGCATGTGGCTGCCTTTCTTTCAGGCCTTACACAGCCACTTTTACATATTTAATACTTTCGTCATGTGGAGGAAGTAGAAGGTTGTTCATGCAGTAGGGCCTGTTCGGCCCACGTGTGAAGCCAAGGCCTACATCGTCTGAACAATACTGCATACGCTGGATTTCTTTTCCTTATTAAGATTCCTAGAAAGAATGGTCACGCACTAATAAGGAAACTGCGGCGCACAAGATTCACCATATAAAGCCGGAAATGCGTATCAAAACGCCCACTCGCTCCGTAAGGTCAACCTATGCCACATGCTGTCATCGGTTTCCGACTCTTCTACAGGGTCAGGTGATCATTAGAGAGACATCAGCGCATCAAACACCTGCTTCCGTATGCTGCTAACGCGCCCTCAGGTAAAAATGGGTCACTGCCTGGAGCAATATACGAACTCCGTCCACGACATCCAAAGGGCTCAAACGAAAAATCGAGGCGAGTGTCACATTAGAATGCGCATTCCAATGCGGACCCGAGAAAAACAGTTCAACATCACATGCCCCTTGGTACCGCTCGAGAAAAGGCGCGCTGGTCAAGGCTGGGCGGGGCTGACGTATGGCCGAGAAGCCTGCATATGGCGTCTGCCCTAACACAATACGCGCATACAGATGCATGCCGTCGACGACCGTTTAGCCTAAAGAAACAATGGCTCCCGCATTTGAAATTTCCTCGGCCCCTGCTCCTTAGAGCCCTAGAATTGTGGTCGCTCGCTCTTGAATAGAGGCTCGCAAGCGTTCATCGAATATTTTTCAACAACACAAAAGCTTTCGGGGTATTACGTGTCCAAACGCTGACGTGATCGTGATGCGTGCCTTAGTGGAGGGCTCCAGAAATTTCGACCACCAGGAGTGAACGTGCACTGACAACACACGTTCCGCGAACCCCTCGCATTTCGCTTCCAGCGGAATACGACCGCTGTGGCCGGGATTGTCTCGTCACGGTCGCCTAGTCGTTACGGCAATCGGCTGCTGATTCGAAGGTCGCGAGATCGAATCCCGGTCGCGGCGGCCCCTTTTCGATGGAGGCGAAATGCTACAGGCATGTGTATACTGTGCGATGTCAGTGCACGTTAAAGAACCCGTTGTGAGTGCACGTTAAACAGCCCCAAGTGCTTGCCTTCCACTACGGCATCTCTCATAACCGTATCGTGGTTTTGGGACGTAAAACTCCTAAATAAAGTGGCCGGGATTGAACGTGCGTCTGTCTAGTCAATAGCCAAACACCATGAACGCTATACAGTCGCAGCCGACTACTCAGCAGTGCACTGTCTGCAACTTATGCAGTTTTTGAATGAAAACCCGGGTACGTACGGTACGCCGACGAGTCATGCTGACATCGCCAACAGTGGTTATGATATAGCCTGCTGACCTAAAGGACGCGGGATCGATGCCGGCCGTGGCGGTCGCATTTTCGGTGGAGACTAAAATGCCAGAGGCCTGTGTACTGTGCGTAATGCGCGCTGATATCACAATAATGCTTCCAATTTAAGGACAAAATACGAACGTAACGGTCTCGATATTGTGGATTGCTTTGTGGCTTCGCAAGTAGCCAGGAATGGCTCTTTTGCTTATACGCTGCATATGCTATGGCTCGGAAGCTGTGTTTAGGAGCAATGGCATGAAAGAATGAAAATCGAGAGAACATATATGCCGAACGGACCGTACGTAATCGATACTACTTGATTAGAAAGAAACATAAAGCACTTAAGAAAGGTCGTTATGAAGCTGAAAAGGTAACCGGGAAGGTTGGTCTTTCCCTAAACATACGTACGACCTAAATTCTTACAGCAGGACATGCACAGTTACATAGGTGTTTCCTAACAACAATGAAACACTAGGTTCTTGTAGAACATCGTGATTTTTAAGATCCAGGGCTTACAAAGATATCTGCTCTTCTAAATAAATTCTTCGTAAAGTCATCATTCGCAGACAAATATGGTGAACTCAAACACCACACCTAGAGTATATTTCCTTTCTCAGATCCAACTCGAGTAAGGAATCTTCACTCAGCGAGATCGCTACGACCGGTTCGCATACCCTAAGCAACTAACACGTTGAACTGCGCACATAGAGACGAAGAATGTCGATCCTGGCATAGGCGTTGGCGCTTGTACTGTAGCCATCTCCTGGGATCTCGAAGAAGAGACGTCACTGATGAGAGCCGTGCCTGCATTATCTTTCCCACGGGACAAGCTGCCACAAGCTCTCCTCTGATGTTATGCAATGTGCACTTCCACGTCAATCTGCCCATCTCGTCTTCTCGCCGCGCTTTTATCTTTCCTTTCCTTTGCTATTCCATGTACTGCGCACCCGAGTACGTGCTAAGGGCACTAGAGAGGAAAGAACCATCAGGCAAACGTGAACGTCTGCAACGTATACGGCCTATCTCAAAACAGCCACTGATGGCACATTCTCTTTTTTTGTTACACAACGTGACACTGCAGTAACGGTGCACATATTTAATGTCGAAAGCAGGGCGACTCGAACACAGCAGACGAAGGAAGGAAGGAAGGAAGGAAGGAAGGAAGGAAGGAAGGAAGGAAGGAAGGAAGGAAGGAAGGAAGGAAGGTTAACCAGAAAGGCGTCCGGTTGGCTACCCTACACTGGGAGAATGGGAAGGAGGAATAGAAGGATGGGAAAAAGAGGAAGGAGGGGAAGTGACAACACTTTTTCCCTTTGTGGAAGAAGTGTACAAGTGGAACGCCGACAGGATAGTCAGCGTTCGTGTTGTCGACTTCTACCCCTTGTGTCCGTGTTTTGCACGCCTGTTCTTTTCACTATGGACTACCCCGTTGAACTGCACTCGTAGAGACTACAAAGGAGTTACAATTGAAAACAGGAGCTCTCTGTGTGCAAGTCGCAATACTTATCGCGGCGAAGGTGAACAGACTTTCAAAGATCCTTGCTGCGCATATCTGCGTCGTGTTCCATCACTCGCTCTCGGGTTTCGTGTAGTCTGTTGTTCCTCATGGTCCTCATCAATCGGCAGTGTAGCGTCGCACCGCCAAAGTGGCACGGGTCAGTGAAAAAAACGCGCTTGTGAAAACTGATACGCGTGGGCTTGAAATAATGTTGCCAAAAGTGCGCGAACGAGAGTGTCCTTGTACATGTTTAGAAAATCCAGGCAAACATCTATATTTTCCGTAGAAAGAAACAGACTCCAATCAAGGAATACATTCTCCAGAAAGTACACAACTGAGGTGCAGGACGTGGAAAACCCGAAACGGAGAAGTGAGAAAACTAAGTAGACTTACACTTTATCATGCCATGTTATTTAGTCAACATTGCATTGCCGTCCTTGCGTGGAACAGAAAAACGAGATAAGATTTCACGATATGCTCAAGGGAACCAGCGTACGGCACCAGACGCCTCACTAGCTCCTCCTATGCCTTTTGATACTTGAATGTTGAAAAAAGGAGCGTTTCAAGCACAAAGTTTTGTTAAGTACAGTGCGCAACGTGCTGATTACGTCCCCCTGTGGACATCGTTTTTATTGAATTCTATGAGACGCCCTTAACTTAGTCGCAAAATTTGAATCCGAGCATCGCAATCAAATTTACGGTTTTGTATCACTGGGACACTGAGCTAAAACCTCATCGTGCTTGCACAACATACACGCGCGACTACGTGGCAATGAAAGCAAGCACCACAGTCTGCAGCTTTAACAAGTGTGACCTTTTCTGACTTGTGGGTAGTGCCTGACTTGTTCGTAGCGCGTCACAAGTGATGCATTATTCGCAAGCGATTACATTTTGCCCGTAATTTTGGAACGCTTCTATTACTTTCTTCAACGGTTCATGTACTTCACTTACTTTTTTTTTCTGTAATCTATTGGAAAATTACAAATTCCAATCGATTCGGAGGCACACCTCAAAGCGATGCGAGATCACGAACTCGTGCGCAAAGCGTTCGTACGGAGAAACACCGCATTTCCATCTAGTGCATCATCAGAGAGGGTCAAAAAGGAAGGGAAAATGTTCAAGGTCATGGCGTACGCCGGAGAGGGAGAGAGAGCGAGAAAGCTCACTATTGAAAACGCGGTGGTGTAGTGGTTACGGTACTCGGCTGCCACCCAAAAAACGCGGGTTCGATCCCCGGCCGCGGCGGTCGCATTTTCGATGGAGGCGAAAATGCCAGAGGTCCGTGTACTGTGCATTGTCAGTGCACGTTAAAGAACCCCAGGTGGTCTAAATTTGCGGAGCCCTCCACTACGGCCTTTCTCTCCTATCTCTTTTCACTCCCTTTCCCCCACCCCCACGGACGCTTAGCCGTGCTCCCTACATGGGCTGCAGAAATTAGCGTCCCTTCCTAACCGAACCACAATCAATCAATCAATCAATCAATCAACTTCGCCGGCGTAGAAATGGACGTCTACATGTTACTCTGCCTATGGAGGGTGATTGGGGATTAAAGTAACTAGAAGAAGGAGGGCAGGAAAGAATAACATTTCTACAGATCATGTACATGAAATATATCGGTTGTTGCGTTGTATATAGATCTTTTTAAAGCTTATCGATCAGGTTTATGTCTTCCAGAAACATGAGAGATTTTACAACTTGACGTTCCAGTGAAGGGGAGATACATGACCTAGCGTAACTTCTTGTCCCCGTCTATGCAGTTCCTAGTGCCCAGCGGGAGCAAAGGAGAGTGAACACGTTCTAGCGTTGGAGACCCCTCATACCTGACGATGTAACTATGCTAATACCTAACGGATTTCACAAATGTTTCGCGCCAAGTGATCCATGAAGGGGTGAACTAATTTGGTGATGTAATTACAGCATATGTTGTTGGAATAATGTTGGAAAAAAACGTTCTTAAAGCGACTGACTTTCAAGTCTGTAGTTCGCGTTAATATCACACTACCCAGCTTTTCTTTTTTTATTTAATAACTCGTCGTCGCTAGGGAAGGCGCTCGTTAATATGATGCGCCCGATGTAAAGACCATAGCACGTCACATCCTTCTATCTGCCTCTCTGTTCCTCGGGATACGTGACATTCATTCTCACGCACAATGAAGCTGGCGTTATGAGTGCCGAGTAAAGTAATCTGTCAATTCCGCGTGTGACACCGTTCGTGTTCACAGAACACTACAGCCAGCGTGATGGCAGCAGGGAGGATATGTCTCCATGAGGGTAGAGATTAATCTCTTTCTCACTTGCTTGTCTCCTCCTTACCTGTTTTCATCGGTCCACCAGAAATATTAGCCTAATTATCAAGCACCTAGTAGGTTTTAAAAGATCTTAACAGTTTTACATGTCTATTTTTTCTTTTGTGATAATTATTCGAGGTATTGAACCGTACGAAAGATACGCTTGCTCGAGGAGATGGACAACCAGTAGCGCACCCAGGATCTCTGCCAGGGGGAGGGGGGGGGGGGGTTCAATTTTTCACGAAAGGCCGGGCATGCAATTACACAGTTGTTGCGTGTGCAAAAAAAGTAAATAAAATGCCAAATAATAGTAACATCAATGGAGATGATCATTTTTATTATTTTTTCGGCGTTTCGCAGAGACAAGAGCTCCACATTCTTCTAGGACATAGGAGCAGTTACGGAGTGGGAGGGGGTCAAGTCGGCCTCAGGGGGGAGGGGGGTTACAACCCCCAAAACCCCCCTCGTCGGCGCGCCACTGTGGACAACAGTACCCTATAACGCCCAGTACACATCAGGCGTTCAACTTTCAGGCAGACCCGCCACGGTGGTCTAGCGGCTATGGCATTCGGCTGCTGATCCGAATGTCGCGAAATCGAATCCCGACCGCGGCGACTGCATTTCGATGGAAGCGAAATATTGAGGCCTGGGTACTGTGCGATGTCAGGGCACGTTAAAGAACCCCATGTGGTCGAAATATCTGGAGCCCCTCACTACGGCGTCTCTGATAACCATAGTGTGGTTTTGGGGCGTTAAACACCAGAAATCAATGAAATCAAATCACCTTTCAAGAAGAGCTCTTTCGTTCGAGGACCAGTCGCCGAATCAACTAGCTGAAACCTGGTCGTACTCTTCCGATTTGGTCAACTAGCGTTAAGCAAG
The DNA here is from genome assembly GCA_013339685.2 of Hyalomma asiaticum. Lineage (NCBI taxonomy): Eukaryota > Metazoa > Arthropoda > Arachnida > Ixodida > Ixodidae > Hyalomma > Hyalomma asiaticum. The sequence continues at coordinate 30,630,339 of CM023489.1, forward strand.
ACATGCTATCCTGCAGTCTTCTAGTCTCGAGTCGCGCATAGCTCAACCGGCAGCCTAGCTTCGATAGCAAAAATCATATAAGAAACTAAATATGACCCTACCAGACGAACGCAGTGACCCGTTTCACCATTGCAGGGAGATAAGGAGGATCGATCCACATTTATACTCGAAATGCTCGTTCTTCCACAGAACCGCTTCTGGAATAAAGCAAGAATTACAAAGAACTCCTTCCACGCTTTTAATGGCGTCTCCCATCGTAACGCTTCAGAGATAAGCTGCTTACGCAAAAGCGCCATATCATGCACGTCGCTTGACAATAAAAACCATCATCCGGAGAAGAAGATATGCGTGGAACAAAGTTCACGAAGATAGCAGCAAGCAATAGGAACTGGGCGCACAACCGAAAACAATAAACCCTTTTGCAAGGAAAATCTATAGGGCAGTAAAATTCACAAAAGGTACTAAAGCGTTTTATCGCGCTAATAACCTTCTAATTTCTCTTGGCAGCGATTCGACCAGAAAATGCTAGCGGTATCATTTGTTATGACAGTTATTTTACGACACGTGATCAGAGAGAATGGATGAAGAAATCGTTCGCGTAACAGCATTCGACATCGAAATTTTTCTGCTTATCTTCGATAGAGAAACGCCTCTTCAGTTGCAAGACGTATTTATTTATTTATTTATTTATTTATTTATTTATTTATTTATTATTTATTTATTTATTTATTTGATGATGGAGTTAATTTGCTGTATGTAGACATTCTTATTAACGTTTTATTGTTAGCTGAGAGTCCCACTGCAGTTCTCTTTTCGTTTCCTTTAGGTCTTTCGTCTGTATGTATTTTACGCAGATATTTTCCGGACATTTGGTTACGTAGGCAAATATAGGGGCAAGTGTAGAATCGCACGCTATGGTACAACCTTTCTTACAACCACATAAAACTTCATCTGTATCTACAGTTAGCCACCGCTGTGGTTCTCGGCCGCTCACCCCCGAACACGGCGGCGGTCGCGTTTCTATGCAGGCGAAAGGCTAAAGAGGCCCATTTATATTGCACGCTATCAGTGCGTGCTAAACAATCCCATCTCGTACAATTATCAGGAGTGCTGCCCTCCAAAGCGTACCTGGTAATCATATCGCCGTTTTGGCGTGTAAAATCGCAGCAATATTACAGAATTTGAGTTTGTCCGTAGACTTCTTTACGTCTTCGGATACCGGTTTACCGGAAAGGTGTACCTCATCATCTGCGCTGGTAGCGACGCCTAATGATGGTGAACGTAACCTGAGACACACAAAGCTAATGTTGCTGTGGTCTGGAAGTTTTACTTGACTGATAGTGTAAAGCATTAACAGTGGGATAGCAATTAACTAACAGTACTTTCACTATTTTCTGTCGACGAGAACACTCACGCCACTAACAAGAAAATCGAATAAATTCTAGTTAAGCAAACCGCCCATAGATGTCGATAGCAGTTCTGCTTCTGCTGTAAGCGCCTTCGGTAGACTAGTATCCGTCAACGTAAATAGCTAGGTCTACGGACAAACTCAATTCCTCTATTTATTACTTCTTTACGTCGTCTTCACGTGATGAACCCTAAGCAGGCTAGATTCGATGAAGCCAGAGAAGCACTTTGACTAGCCCACTTCAGTACTTTTTCTTTACAATGTTCATCCACATGGATTCCACTGTGAAAGGCGCGAGAGGACAGAGAAATTCAGGCATACGGCAAATTGAATTCACATAAAAGTCTAGGTAATATAGCTTAAACCTCTGTCGCTTTACTCATTGCCTAATAACTAGCACTGAGCACATCTGAAGGCATTTCCCAATCCAGCAACACAGCATGGTGATCAAGATCACAAAGTAGATATTTCTTTTACGAAGGGTCTTGCAAGGCAACTCGACAATGGTCGCCACTAAACGCCACTCCGTTTGGAGAACTACGGCAAATACGTGTGCCTGACGGAATGCGAAAAGCGCTTTTCCTTGATGAGATTTTAACGAGCCTGGAGATTTGCGCACTGTTATTGCAGTGAAACAAAAAACGAAGCTCTGCGCACTGTCCTGAAACACGCAGTTCTTCGGGACACAAAAAGGAGCCACATATCTGCGACATCGTTTGCACAGCGCCAAGAGCGACTTCGATTGCAATGAGCACAGAGTCGACTCAGTGAACGGACGAGGGGCTCGTTTTACTTCATTGAGGCTATGTTTTAGGGGCGAAGCACCTTAGGGCAGAGGCTTGTCCGTCCGGCGTCCGTGCTCACGGCACAGCACCGCTGCTGTAGTGTGGGGGTGTGGGCCCATCATGGAGGCGGTGCAGTCAGGCGGTGTGTGTGCATGTGTGGGCCGATCCTGGAGCTAGTGAACAGAGACAGTGTATATGCACGGTTGTCGGGTCAGAAACGATTCTAGCGAGTTTCTGCTAATGCTCCCGGGCTGTCGGCGTGTAACGCCGTCGTCGGGGCCACGGTAAAGCAAACCCATTAGCAGCGGCTGACGTTTCCTGTGAGAAACAACGCAGCACCTTAGGACCTAGCATTGTCGTCGACTCTCGCTGTCATGGTATATAGAAAACCGTTGCTATAGCCGAAGCATGCGTGTGTATGTGAATCCAGAACTCAAGACGGTATACGAATTATAACACGAGGATTAAAATGCCACAGCATTGAAGAGGAACCATATATATATATATATATATATATATATATATATATATATATATATATATATATATATATATATATATCACTCATTTCACATTCGCAGTGGCAACGTGCAGGTGACGTACGGTGACATACCGGTATGACACAAAGTGCTTCGCCACTCGTCATAATTCACCTTAGTGGAGATGCGGCGATTTTTTAAAGAATGTTGAGAAGAGTCATGCCTTCCCAATAGCGTCTCTTCTTTTTTAATTTCGTAGTATTCTTATTCCCTTTTCTTATTTTTCTGACTTCATTTATTCTTTTTAACGTTAGTGCATTTGTCTAGATTTGAGGGATTTGTTCGACTTACTTCTGTTCGGCTGCACGCTAATTTCTGTTCGCCTGCAGAAATTAGCGTGCTTTCCTTAAACCGAACCATCATCATCATCTGTTAAAGGCGAAGCTTACGTGGCCTCCAACTTTATAAGCAGAAAAGTGCAAAACTGGAAGTGACACCTGACCGAGGAGTGCAGCCCTTGTGTGACATAGTAACATGTGAAAACGCGTACGATGGGCGAGTTCCAAAGTATATTACAGCGTAAGCTGTTATGAGATCACAACAAGGGCCGTTTTCGCACCGTATTTGTCCGCCGCCGCCGGTGTCCGTAACCGCTATCGCGCAAATTTTAGAAAAATAACCAGGACCGAGAAGGATTCGAACCACGTCCTCTGCGTGGATTCGAACCCACATCCTCTGCGTGGCAGTCGAACATTCTACCATTGAGCCACGCCTGTGCTTGAAAAATCTTCGCTAAGAGACCTACACAGATATAACGTCTGCCGAAAAATCGCATTAACAAATGTAATATGTTACGTGGCAGGATAATAATGCGCCACTACACGTCGTGGAAAGTGGACTGCATAACGATTTCGAGGAATCATTTGAAAGAACACAGGGCTGCATGGTTTGTATCTCTGAACCTATTACAGAGGCATCATCAACATCATCATTATGAAACAATCTTCAACCTTCCCGTCATCATTATTACGAAGCACAACCTCTTGAAGGAGTTTTGTGGTATCGTGCCACGCATCACGCGGCAGGCGACGTGCGTAGCCGCGCCAGCAACCTGACTTGGCTCTTCGATATACTTGATGGCGCCTTCTCGCAAGGTGCGGGCCGCTGCTGAAGAAGCGAATCGCAGAGCTACGCGCGCGGCTGCAGCAAGGCAACGTCGGGCACAACAGACAGCTGTGCAGAGAGAAACCCAAACGGCAGCTCGCTGTCGACGCCGGGCCGAGAGTTCGGTTCGTTCTCAAGAAAACGACGCCAAGAGACTAAGATGTGCAGTTATACAGATTTGCACGTTACAATACCGCAGTAATTATTGCGCAGTAAGTACTTCCTTACCTGGCGAAATGATAATAGTTATGGCACAGGCGATACCTATCACCTCTACTTGCACTAGTTACCCCAAGCGTTTAAAATGGCCTCTAAGAAGGTCGCTCCTCCAGCTTACGCTGTCACTGTCCTGCGGTTCCGCGTAGGCCTGGCTCTTTTACACTAGGAATGCATCCTCACTAGCTGCCAATTTCTTCATTTCACACAGATAACGTAAATGACAGCAACGCCAACGGCTAACACCACACGCTGACGTAGGAACACCGTGCGTGCGTGTGTAGACGTCACACACAATGTGACCAAGCCATTAGGGTGGTCCGTAGTATTCTGTAGACTACGTCTGTGTGAAACATGTGCATCTCTCGAGTCGGTTATTTTGCATACGTGACGAAAGCCTGCAGTGGAAGATTCCCAGTTAATTTCACTGAGCTCCACTGACACCGGAAAATTGCAGGAGTTGTGCTTTCACCCTTTGTGTATCGGCACTTTCGTTTTCTCTTAGCTACACCTTAGCTAGCATTTATGTTCGCTGTATTGAACTAGTTGCTCAAATGAAATCATCAAGAAGAGGGAGGTTTGTTCGCGAGGATATCGAGACATAAAAAAGAAAAGCACATTTATAACGGATCTCTGACGAGACCTTGATGTTTGCTCAATTGGCATTCCGGGAGGTTCATGGAACACGAAAGAATGTAGCCTGTCTTGTCGTTTTCTTTTCTCGGGGTTCGTGGCTTTAATGCACAACCATTGGGTACCTCTAACAAGGTATTCGTTTTTGAACAAGACACTTTCTGTTGCCACGATTTTGCCTTACGGCAATATTGTTAGAAAGCATTGATAAAACCCTTTCTGTTAAGCGTGGTATTATATACCGAAGCAGGCTCTTCACTGATCCGCGATATGTCTTCTAACGCGCTTTTGTGAGGCTGTGTGGCTAAAACATCGCAATTACACAACCATTAATCCCTCTACAAAAAATGCGCAACTTACCTTCCGAGAACACTTTCTTTTCTGACTTTCTTGCTGCATTCGGAGCATATCCTTTTCTACATGCCAGCAATGTTCGTCGCGTAAAGGAACCTTATCAGAAAGTATTGAGAAATCACGACGATACGATAGTACCTATAGATGAAGATCTATCGGTAATATAGAAGAGGTATCAATTTCCACCCGTGATTTGCCGTCCATGTCACGACTCGAACGCTTGTGAGCGAGAGAGGTATCAAAGCACAGGCTTCATAGCTTGTATAGGTGAACGAATGGCTAGCTTCGATCTCCTAAGCGGGTGTGAGCTTGAACTTGCACGTACGGCATCACTGTACAACAGCAAAATTAAAGACAGTAATATTCTTCAAGAATAATTTTTGCCCAAACCACTCTAACGTACCATTTAGGGCGCCTCTAAGAACTTTTTGAGAAATTCCTTAAGCCTTACCGTGACAAAAACGTCTCTATGTCAATAAACTCCTCCTACTTCTTTTAAACCACCGTGACGCGAAGCTTGAGGCCGCGGGATAGAAATCCTGCCACGGCATGCCGCATTTCGATGGAGGCGAAATGAGAAAAACACCCCTGTACTTGGATTTGGGTGCAGGTAATAGAGCACCAGCTGGTCTCAAATGGTTTTGCTGCGTAAAATCCCATCAATTATTATTAATACTATTTCCTTTCTATTTTTTATGCCTCGCTTTCGAAAATTTGTTTTCCCACTTTTGCTGCCCTATACGACAAACCCATGATAATATTCTGCTAATAAAAAAGCGTATATTGGACCTTTGTTTTTTTTTCATAGCGTGTCGTTTATTACCCGTTAGACATCGCGTTTTTTTTTTTTTTGCTGTATCTACTAAAGAAATCGAACTGCAGTTAAAATTTAATGCGCTCTAAAAGACCATGCCTGTGTATTATTTTCATCGCTTTTACCTTAATGCACAGCACGTCCTCATTTATTCTCTAATTATCACTCGTGGGAACGTTTCTTTCGCTGCACACGCATACAGCCTTATCGCAATATCTGTCCTCCAAAGAGCCAATTTATAACAGGGTTTCACGGTTGATAAGAACAACGTTGATGACAGCGTAATTATGCCGTGTATGTGGTATGATGGGCCGGCGTAAAAGAAAAGAAAACACAAAGCTCTGTACTTTAGAAGCAAATGATAGTGACAGGCTTGTGCTCATCTTCCTCTCGCTCCGAAATTATATATATATATATATATATATATATATATATATATATATATAGTTTCTGTGCTATTTTGCATTCATTGTCAAGGTTTTACGCCATGAGAATGCACAAATATTTCACCTTAAAGCTGCTTGTTTACACCTTGGTGCTGTTCCCGACAGCATCGTCCACTAAAAAGGCTGAAATTGCTTACTCTTTTCCATACTCTTATATCTATGCCATCGGTTATCTGTCCTCCTCGCGAGCTATTCGTCGTCCATGAAAAATTGCAGGCGCAAATTTCAGAAAAAAAAATCCAACTGTAAGCGGGAAACGATTTTGCGAAGCTAGCAGGCAAGCTTAGCTAATTTTTCTATGATTTGCGGGCAACACCTCTTTTTTCTCAGGCTACGCCTAGTTTGTTTTCAGGCATCATCAACTCCACCTGGGAGCTAGGCATGAGAAAGTTCGACGAAAGTAACAATGTTCCACCTCGGCGCGCAGGTATTTTCTGCCCCCTTTCACCTTCTTTCATCGAAATTCCTTTCGGCCTCATTCTTTCTGCTCTCTAAAGCGTATACCTGCTCGCCCTGCGAACCTTGTTTTCACAAAGTACGATTCCCTGGAAAATCGGCGCCTTCAACAGATGTTTGTTTCAGGCAAGGGGCATTTATTGTGCACCACACCACGAATGATTCCGAAAAATAAATATCAGGAAGGGGCTGCGGCTGCAATCGAGGTGTTCTAGTCGCAGTTTCGAAACTCTCCCTACCCGTGTTCTCCACATCATTATTGCGTATACGTATTTGTAAGCCAAAGCTTTCGAGCAATGCACCCTCCTGGCTTACTCGAAAAGCGCACGCCTCTCGACTGTATAATATGAGAGCTTTGTTTTCTCGTATACAGCGTACACTAATCGAGCTTGCTTCACTGGGTTTTTCTTATTCTATGTTACCTTTATTTTGTTTATTCTTTCGGTTGCCTCGTATTTTTAATGTCTAGCACGTGCCTCGTCGGTTAGAAGTGAAGGCGCGTTGGCCTAACGAAAGAAGAGTTCTGTTTAACCCGAGATTGCTTGCATCCATCATTCCTGTTCTCCGTCATCATAAAAATTATCATTTTTGAATTTGTTAAGTTTTGTGCACATCTTTAAACTTCTGTTACGCTTTTACAGTAATTCTATACACAGACCAGTTATTTTTTTACATGGAGGAGACTCCAATTCTAATAGTCCGCTCCTAACACAAGGGCTTGGCACATATTTTCTTCTGCTATTTCACGCTTCATTGAAACGTATCACGGGATGCCCCTGTCAAGGACGCGGGTTCGATACCAGCCAATGACGTCGCTTCTCCGATGGTGGAGAAAATTCTGGAGATTCGTGTACTGTGCGTTTTCGGTGCACGTTAAATATTCCGATGTGATCAAAATTCCGGAGCCCTTCACTACATCATGCCCCATAATAATGTCTTGGTTCTGGCACGTAAAACCCCAGCAATTATTACTTTAGCATTCACCATCTTGCTCAGCGCGCCCTTACACTATCATGTACTCCCTATCGCGCCCCTGCATCGTCTCCAAGCATCGGTTAATTCGTGAACTCAGTTAATTAGTGAAGCTGCATTAAATATTCTAATAAATTGTTTATTTCTAGAGGAAATAGTTACTTGTTTTGGCAATATTGAAGCGCACTAGTCACTCCGTCGTTTTATTACGCCTAGAAGGAATGGCAAACGGACCACCCCCAAAGCACAGATCACACTTAAGAAGCTCCAGATGCGATGGATCAAGAAGGCCTCCACGTGAACCCGACGTGATGATGATCACAGAGAAATGAAGGCCGTAATAAATCACCGCAATATAACCTTTATAGAGTAGAATGTCGCCGACACAATCTCAGCGGACCCGGACGAAAAAAAATGTATCTCTCGGATATTGAATCAAAAGAAAATACATTGCGCCAGTGCAACGTTTGGCCGGCGGGGGGAGGGGGGGGGAAGGGGAGAGGAGCTTGACGTCCCTGAAAACGTATTAAGCGGGATCGTATCAACGAGGTTTCACTGTAGGGCATCGGATAAAATTCGTCGTGTCGCAGGCGAATTTTTAAAATTTTGTTGCGTCTAAACGCACCCGGCTCATTGTTTGCTTGAGCACGTGAGAGAAATTGATGAAAGTATGTCGCTGGATACGTGGCGAACTATTGGAAATTGAAATACGCGCTGCAGTCTGCGGGGTGCTAAAAAAAAATTAAGCGCGCTAGAAATAAGGTGCGAGCCCCATGAATTCAAATGTTCAGTTTTCTCTCAAGGAAGGTAATAAGCGAGATACACAAACTGAGAGGTGTAATGTTCTTGCGAGGAAGCCCACGCGCAGCTCAGACAAATAAGGCCCTCTGGAAGATGCGCAAACAATGCATGTTTTCTTATACCGCGACCGGAGTATGTGGCTCGGTATGCACTTAAACCTTGAATAATAATCTCGTGCACACCACGGTTTATTTATGCCGCTCTTACGCGATGACGTTTCTTGATAACAGGGTTTATGAAAGAAGACAGGTTATACACCTTAGATAAACAAGTCACACCCGAGAGCTTGGACATCCCGCCAGCTCCGCTTGTTTTGTTTATCTTCACTGTCAGTCATAAATAAGTCAGCTAGGTCGGAGGTTCCGCCTTTGCTCGCGTAAAAGCCAACCACCGCTGTAATTTCAGGCGTCAATTTTGACGTGCAGGTATTCCACATCAACCTTTTTCGCCCAGGAAGGAGAACATGGTTTTATAAGCACGTATTACTACGAGACGTATTCGACGTTATGAGGTTTTTAGGCGCAAATGCGGGTTTAGATGACAATGTGAAAGCCGCAGGATTGTTTGTCTGATAAATTCCTTTCCACACGTACATTGCTCTACGGCGATCTAAAACAGCGTAAGTGCATAGCGTGCACGTTAGCTCTTTGTGTGGCTGACGTGAATAACGACATCGCACGATCACATGCCTACACTTGTGCAAAGAAACGGCCTACATCACAGATTACAGGTACAGGTACTCCGATGACGTACTGTGAGGAAACACTGTACTTGAGCTAAACCTTATTGCGCACAAAGAAATACGCGGCTGCAGTTGCTCCACAAATGAGGTAGGAAAATGCACCGACTATGTACGTTGTCAAACAAGATTGCACTAGGAAAGGGAAAGTTAGCATCACCTTGTTTGTAGCACAACGCGAAAAGGAGATCTATATGGATTTTTCAGAAATTGAAGCGCCTCAGTTGAAGAAAAATTCTTTTTGCTGCGGGGATCTAACACGGAACCAACGCCTGTCCGAAGCGGTCTCTTTGCCAGGTAAGCTATACCGCGAGACCAGCAGTTGACAGCGCGAGGGCGAATTCATCGACAACTCGTAGCACGTGAGCATGAATACCGCAAATGAGTTCTGCGGAAACCCGCAGGGTGGAGTAACGATTATGAAAGGGCAAATTAGCATCAACTGCTGGCCTCCTGGTTAGATGAACTGGGGCAGCAACCACCCCGGACAAGCGTTA
>CM023489.1:30645102-30750153 GCA_013339685.2 Hyalomma asiaticum
TTCGCTGCTCCGTAGGGAATAAGTTCGTCTTCATATAGTGGTGGTAGCGACGAATGCGAAGCAGTGCACTCCACTGCAATGCTGCACATGTTAATAGGCTGCACTTCATCTTCAAAGGGGATCTATTTAGGGGCGAAGCTCCTTAGGATCGAGGCTTGTCTCCCGTTGTGTGTCGTAGCCACGCTCGCGCTCGCTCTCAGCGCGCGATCTCTCTCTCTTCGACAGCGGCAGTCATGAGTGCAGTCAGACGGTGTATGTGCATGTGCGGGCCGATCCCGGAGGCATTACACCAATGTCCGCCGCGGTGGTGTAGTGGTTACGGTACTCGGCTGCCACCCAAAATACGCGGGTTCGATCCCGGCCGCGGCGGTCGCATTTTCGATGGAGGTGAAAATGCCAGAGGCCCGTGTACTGTGCGTTGTCAGTGCACGTTAAAGAACCCCAGGTGGTCTAAATTTCCGGAGCCCTCCACTACGGCCTTTCTCTCCTCTCTCTCTCTCTTTCACTCCCTTTCCCCTATCCCCACGGACGCTTAGCCGTGCTCCCTACATGGGCTGCAGAAATTAGCGTCTTTCCTAACCAAACCACAATCATCATCAATCATTACACCAAGAAAGTGCCATCTGCTGTCGTGAGAGAGAGCGAACGGCGCGCGTTGACTATGGAAACGCTCTTTCTTCCATGAACGTTTTACCAGCTCGCAAGGAACGTGAACGCGCCCTCGTCCGCGAGAGTCAACGCTGAGGCAGGGAGCTTCTGCTAGCGAGTTTCTTGATTGAAAAAAACCGACTGCCCGCGCGGCACAACCATTCACCGGACACCCCCTATATATAGGCCCTTGATCTTTACCTGCAATGCCGTGCCGGTGGGAGATTTCTCTTGTGCCTAGTTGGACCATGAGGATTCGCGTCATGCGCGTTCCCTAAATTAATCCGGAACTCGGCACAATCTACGACGTGGGAGCGCAGGAACCTCAAAGACCAGGAGCATAAATGACAACGCGTGTGTAAGTGTACACACGCGTTGTCACTCATTTACATGCACGAGTGGGCATATCCACGGGTGATTTACGGTAACACAGAACGATCCCCAGCTTCGCCCAATCGTCATGGTTCACTTCGTGGAGATGCGTGGATTTTCTTTTTAGCTCGCGCGTGCGACGTAGTAGCGTCAACCAGCATATTGCCAATGACAGAAACAACGTTCAAATTTCGTCAGCACACAAAGTAAGCTTACGCACCCGAAAATGATCTGCTCGCTGGCTGATGACGCACTCGCATTTCACCCTATATAGACAACCTTTAATTGCTAACGCTCACAGTATTTTTGCTTGTTATACTAGGGCGATCCCTTGCCGGATTTATGGTTAATCGCGACAAAACTTCAGAGGGTGTGAAGTTACAAGTATATCAAGATACGCTTACGCACTTGCTTCCTTCCTTCCTTCCTTCCTTCCTTCCTTCCTTTGTTTGCTTGCTTGCTTCCTTGCACCGCCATGGTTGTCTGGTGGTTATGGAACTACACTGCAGATCCGAAAGTCGCGGGATCGAATCCCGGTAGTGGCAGCTGGATGTAGACGAAGGCGAAATGCTGAGGCCCGTGAACTGTGCTATGTCAGTCGAAGAACACCCCATCTGGTCGAAATTTCCGGAGCCCTGCATTACGGCGTCTCCAATAGTGATATCGTGGTCTTACGACGTAGAACCCCAGAAATCAAGCAAACTTGCCTCCTTGCTAGCTTGCTTTAATCATTTGCATTTCACGCCATCCAAACTCCTACCTCGGCTGCGGGGACGAAATCCGCAACATCGAGCCAAACCTTTTCAGCACTTTATGTCGTACATTGGGCCTCGCACGCTCACAATCATGTAGTGCTGGGCTGTGAGGGCAAGAGTGAATTGAGTACGAAAGGCGAAAAGAGCACACGCGCAAATTCCACACACCGGACTTCGCACAGCCACAACACGGTAGTAGGTGGGTCGAAGGCAAAAAGCCCGTCAGCTTCTTCCTCTTGCGTAACGCCTAAAACGCCGCCGGTGACGCGTCGACTTCGAAGCTTCGCTGTTAGTAGAAGTTATTCTTGCTCTCGCATTGCGTGTGTACGAAAATCAACATGGAAGGGTACGAATGTATGACAAACATGAAGTATAGATAAGGGAATGCATGACATGGTGTGCTCATCAGTTACGTCAAATTAACAATAATAAAATGACTTGTGGCTCATACCCACTTTCGATGTGCGGGTATGACCCACAAATGATTGAACTTTTAACCTTCAGGCTACAGCCCTTGCCAAATGGCATTCTCCCGCCGCGCTGGTCTAATGGTTACGGTGCTTGGCTGCGTCTTCGACAGAGGCCGTGTTCGACAGCGGCCGCGGCGGTTGCATTTCCGATAGAGGCAAAAATGCAAGAGGGCCGTGTACTCATTCTTTTTATTATTTCGAAATGGGCTTGACCTTAAGGCATAGTTTATGGTGTGATATGTGTTAAATGTGTGCTCTAAGTCATGTGTTGTTTATGAACTGAAGTAGTGTTTTGTGATATCTGTTGTCGTGTATCCAACGATCATAACTGGTCGAGGCACTGTATCGGAGACCGGCTTGTTGAAGTAGACGAGAGCGCTCCGGATGGAGTCATGTGCATGTCCATATAAGATGGTGTGCATCTGCGTCCGTCACGGGAACAGAACAATACGGACAATACGAACAATACCAAGTGGTATGGAGCACCAGTTCCACGCAGAGATTACTGTCGGTGTAAGGGTCACCCGGGCCCCAAGTCTCCTAAGCACAACTTCCAAGGTGATGGGGGAGGGAGCAGCTGACACACCGTGTACTCGGCGTTTTGAATGCATATTGTTGTTGTTGTTGTGGCCTCTATAATTGGCACATGGATGCATATTGCTACGAAGCTCTGCGATCGAAGACGATGGAGACAGCACCGAGAAAGACGACGTTCGCTGATGTTCGCACGGGGCTCCATCTTGTATGCCTGCGTTCTGCTCATTGTACAAAGCGTGTAAATATATATTAACCAGAGTCTTTCTTCCCCGTAATGAGCCCTGGGTGTCCGAATTGTCCTGAACCCTCCACTACGACGTTCCGTTGCTTCGTACTCTTTCATTCTCCGTTTGTTTCATTTCCCTTTTATTCCTCATTTCTTTCATTACTCTTTCATTTCTCATTTCTTTGATTACTCTCATTTCTACTCTTTCTGCGAAAGCTATCGTGTCAGTTAAATAGCTTCTTCCTAGACTGTGTCTGTAAATGCTCTTGCGCACATTGTGAAGTAAATCTCAGTCTACGCGGTCGTCTGAGAATACCGCGCTAGCCCGCAAATCCCAAGAGTTCTTACACGTCTCACCCGAAGAAATTTGGCTATCATACGTAAAAGCAAAGCAGTTCAAGAAGTTGAAGCTTTGCAGGACACCTTTAGGCTTCTCTGACGATCCTGCTTAGATAGTTGTATTCGGTTGGTCTCTCTAATCCCTCGCTCAGGTGCGGTGGATGCCTATTCCGCCCGCAGTCCGAGCGGAAAGCGCAGCTCGTCAACCCGTCGATCCGTGCGACCTGTGGAGATTCAGAGCATTGTTCCTGTATTGCCGCCTGGTGGCAAAAACTTTAACTATGGCCGAAGGAGGCTAGCGCGAAAAATGAAAGTGGCAGACGACGGCGAAGTAGAGCTGACCGAATGAGTGCGGGGGAATACTCTCAGAGACTGCCGGTGCTTACCCTCGCAGGCAAATGTATCGCAGTGCTCTTGCCATTTTCTCATATATCGATCTTAGTGTGATTTGTAGTGGTAGTGCTAGGACAAAGGGCATCCGATTTCCTTTTGCTACACGGGTAACGTGACGTGGCTTTATTCTCTACCCACCCTTTATGTAGTACCCCCTTCAAAGGTCCTAAGGGAATAAAGTGACGCGATGTGGTTGGAGGGTTAGACGATGTGCTATTCGGAAATCGCTTACATGATGCTCCGTGGCCTTTGCAACCATGATTTTGCTGTACTAGCCTAATTAACCAAACGTTATTTCAATTTCACCTACAGTTAACATTGGGAGGAGTCGCGGACAAGGGTCCGCGACTCATCCCAATGTTAACTCCTCCCCCTCCCCGCTTTTTCTTTCTTTTATTCGTTTGATACCTCCACACATCGTTTTTTTTTTTTTTACCTGAATGCAGTAACACTTTTTCTTTTGTCGGAATCTATTCTGTGCGCGGCGACTCAAAGAGCCGCGCTGAATTTCTTTCAACCAACTGGCTTGGCATATATTAATTACCGAGGAGAACATACACTGAAAGTTTCGCCGAAATCAGCGGACACTGAATAATGGCCTGAGTTCCCTCTAACCGTCTGACCATAGGGTTGCATAAACGGCACAGCAAGCATGTGTACTCTAGGCGCAAAGTGTGCGCGTTTTCTGTACCTCGTTAGAAATTCTTCAAAGGATGCAAAAAGAAAAACATGAAATTACGCATATCTTTTCCAGCGTGTCATAAATAACACTGAATCAAGTGGAGCTGGATTAAGCCTACAGCAGCCAACCCCTCGAGAGTAAAGGTCCCACCATAGAACAGATGCCTTGACAGACACCCAGTGTGCCAGCCAGCCAGCCAGCCAGGCTCAGCCAACCGACCACCCATGTAGAAGCAGCCAGCTGTGTCTAAGCACGGTCAGCCAGAGCGCTCGTTACACGCTATACGGCTCCTCCACCGTTTGAGCCTAACGGTTTCGAAGCCGGAAGGCCAATACGCCAGGCGTACAGTCAAGACCCACTCCTGTTTCTCAACAACCTGGATGTATATCAACTCCACCCGGACCTTGTGTGAGATTGAACTCATTACACACAGTCCTCCCATCGCCGACTAACGACTCTGGTGGTGAGTATTGAGATGAAGGGCCTTATGTATCGGCATGTACAGCGGCTCATAACAGGAGATGCCAGCCAATCGCCGCGCAGGCCAAATTAGTTGACAAAGGTGGTCAACCAACGGACAAACGGCGCAATGAAAGTGATTAGACTGATAATTTTGACTCCTAGCATGGAAGGTTGAAATTTCAGGAAAGCAGCGTTTTCCTGTAGCTTTAATATATACGAAAGCACGCCGCTTAATTCAAATGCGTTTCACTCTAACCGAGCAAGAAGACATTTACGTTCATGATTTCAGCGATAATCTCACGCGCATTGTCACGAAGTGTACAGTAGAAGTAGGAGGTAAGATCGGTAGACAGATTACTAGCAAACTTTCCCACGAGACGAAAGACTATTGGAATACGCCAAGCCATGATAGTATCTATAACGCAACTAACAATACAACTAGCGGAGCTTTCCAAGTAGGACATTGGTTTGGGAACAGGTGGGTGTAAGGGTTAATGGGGAATACCTCACTAACCTCAGTTTTGCTTATGATATTGGCTTGCTAAGTAACTCGAGCGGTGAATCACAAAGCATGATTACTGACCCAAACAGACAGAGTAGAACGGTGAGTCTGAAATTTAATATGCAGAAAACTAAAGTAATTCTGAATAGGCTTGGGCGAAGACAGAGGTTTAAGAGAGCTGGCGCGGTATCGGAAGTGGTAAGTGAATGTCTACTTAGTCCAGGTAGTGATCCCTGATCCGAACCATGAGGCTGAGATAATTAGGAAGATAAGAATGGGGTGGAGTGCATTCGGCAAGCATTGTCAGATAATGAATGGTAGCTTACCATTGTCTCTGAAGAGGAAACTGTATAACAGCTGCATCTTACTGGTACTAACCTACGGGTAAGAAACTTGGAGGCTAAATAAGAGGGTTCAGCTTAAGCTGAGGACGACGCTTCGAGCAATGGAACGGAGAATGGTAGGGGTAACCTTAACGGACAAGAAGAGAGCGGAGTGGGTTAGGGAACAAACGCGTGTTAGGGACATAATAATAGAAATCAAGAAGAAGAAATGGGCCTGGGCGGGCCATGTAATGCGAAGACAAGACAACCGTTGGTCATTAAGGGTAACAGAGTGGATTCCTAGAGAAAGGAAGCGTGGCAGGGGGCGGCAGAAAGGTTAGGTGGGCAGATGGGATCAGGAAGCTTGCGGGGATAAATTGGGCGCACTTAGCACAGGACAGAGATATCGAGATATATGAGAGAGGTCTTTGCCCTGCAGTGGGTGTAGACAGGTTGATGATGGTGATGATGATGACAATAGTGGAACGCACTTAACATTAATGTTAAGGACGATCATGATAATAACTGTTACGTAGGTTGCGGTGGTAGTACCCAAGGAGGTTTAAAAGAAATGCTTGGTAGTACCTGTAGCACTAGCCGCCCACTGGAAGGAATTAAGAGCACTCGGACTGGACTTAAAAAAAAACTAAAAGACGAGGAAAGGCGTTTCTTTGTAACGTCTCAACGCTGTCGATTCCTTCTTTTAGACGCGTGCCGACTAGCGCGCGTTTCGCCGCACGACCAGTATCCTAATTAGGTATATAGTCAACAGTATAGGGCCAACGTCGTCTTTTTGCAAAGACAGAGCTCACAAAGAGACGGCTACCGCTTTTATAACACTATGACCAATGCTATGGTTAAATTTGGATGCCCTCCGTAAGCGTATGTAACTTCATCCTCTCTCCTTTACCTGCCAGTTATCGCAAAAATACACCACAGTTACACAGTATTCACGAACGCAGGGTCGCACTGCCGCCTACCCGCGCGGGTGGGCTGGCAAGAACCGCTTGGATTCTTTTCATTTTATTTGTATTTTCTTTCAGAACTAGAAGGCAGTTACACTTATATATTTTTGGACAGCGGAGCTTTGGCTCTTTTGTGTTTCCCACTAGTTTATTTTTGACTTTCTGTGATTTTTCACTACCCACATGGCCTAACCACAACTTTCGCTTTTCTTTCTCTCTCTCTCTCTCTTTTGCTCTCTTGGCCTTGGCATTGTGTTAGTCGCGCTCACCATGAAGCGTGACTAACACAATGGCGCGGATACTACTAGCTCCTAAGCAGCTCCACTGTTAATATATAAGAGGTCTGAATATACAAATCTCTCACGAAGATAACTGAGGGAAAGCGAACAGATAATAAAAAAGGTATCTTGACAAGTTGCCTATAGGGAACGCAAATACGAAATAGAGAATTCCGCGGGCAGCACATAAAACGACTTGCGACATTTACAGTACGTCGCTTGGCCTGTGAATGAAGTCCATTCTTTTATGTGCACAAATCCTCTATAAATAGAACTATCCCAGTACCAAAGCACCGAAGCACAACAGTTAAGGACATCGAAATGAGTCGCTCGCTTCAGCAATGCAATGAACAAGATTTTCTTTTTTTTAAGGGCAAGACACGCTGACGCAACATGTGATGAGCTATCGTTTCGAAGTCGTTGCTATAGCAGTACAAAGGAGAAATCGCCGAACCACTGATTCACGTAACAGTTGACGAATGCAATATCACTAAGCATTCACGTATACAGGGTGTTTTTTTTTTTTTTAGTTGCAACACATTTTAAATTAGAAAAACTAGGTCGCGGGAATATCTTGTGTACCATTCGAGTATACGGATTGGCGGCCTCTAGATACAGAACAATTTCCGCACTTGTATGCATTATTAGCGAAAACTGTATAACAGCTGCATCTTACTGGTACTAACCTACGGGTAAGAAACTTGGAGGCTAACTAAGAGGGTTCAGCTTAAGCTGAGGACGACGCTTCGAGCAATGGAACGGAGAATGGTAGGGGTAACCTTAACGGACAAGAAGAGAGCGGAGTGGGTTAGGGAACAAACGCGTGTTAGGGACATAATAATAGAAATCAAGAAGAAGAAATGGGCCTGGGCGGGCCATGTAATGCGAAGACAAGACAACCGTTGGTCATTAAGGGTAACAGAGTGGATTCCTAGAGAAAGGAAGCGTGGCAGGGGGCGGCAGAAGGTTAGGTGGGCAGATGGGATCAGGAAGCTTGCGGGGATAAATTGGGCGCACTTAGCACAGGACAGAGATAATCGGAGATATATGAGAGAGGTCTTTGCCCTGCAGTGGGTGTAGACAGGTTGATGATGGTGATGATGATGACAATAGTGGAACGCACTTAACATTAATGTTAAGGACGATCATGATAATAACTGTTACGTAGGTTGCGGTGGTAGTACCCAAGGAGGTTTAAAAGAAATGCTTCGTAGTACCTGTAGCACTAGCCGCCCACTGGAAGGAATTAAGAGCACTCGGACTGGACTTAAAAAAAAACTAAAAGACGAGGAAAGGCGTTTCTTTGTAACGTCTCAACGCTGTCGATTCCTTCTTTTAGACGCGTGCCGACTAGCGCGCGTTTCGCCGCACGACCAGTATCCTAATTATAGTCAACAGTATAGGGCCAACGTCGTCTTTTTGCAAAGACAGAGCTTACAAAGAGACGGCTACCGCTTTTATAACACTATGACCAATGCTATGGTTAAATTTGGATGCCCTCCGTAAGCGTATGTAACTTCATCCTCTCTCCTTTACCTGCCAGTTATCGCAAAAATACACCACAGTTACACAGTATTCACGAACGCAGGGTCGCACTGCCGCCTACCCGCGCGGGTGGGCTGGCAAGAACCGCTTGGATTCTTTTCATTTTATTTGTATTTTCTTTCAGAACTAGAAGGCAGTTACACTTATATATTTTTGGACAGCGGAGCTTTGGCTCTTTTGTGTTTCCCACTAGTTTATTTTTGACTTTCTGTGATTTTTCACTACCCACATGGCCTAACCACAACTTTCGCTTTTCTTTCTCTCTCTCTCTCTCTTTTGCTCTCTTGGCCTTGGCATTGTGTTAGTCGCGCTCACCATGAAGCGTGACTAACACAATGGCGCGGATACTACTAGCTCCTAAGCAGCTCCACTGTTAATATATAAGAGGTCTGAATATACAAATCTCTCACGAAGATAACTGAGGGAAAGCGAACAGATAATAAAAAAGGTATCTTGACAAGTTGCCTATAGGGAACGCAAATACGAAATAGAGAATTCCGCGGGCAGCACATAAAACGACTTGCGACATTTACAGTAACGTCGCTTGGGCCTGTGAATGAAGTCCATTTCTTTTTATGTGCACAAATGCCTCTATAAATAGAACTATCCCAGTACCAAAGCACCGAAGCACAACAGTTAAGGACATCGAAATGAGTCGCTCGGCTTCAGCAATGCAATGAACAGAGATTTTTCTTTTTTTTTAAAGGGCAAGACACGCTGACGCAACATGTGATGAGCTATCGTTTCGAAGTCGTTGCTATAGCAGTACAAAGGAGAAATCGCCGAACCACTGATTCACGTAACAGTTGACGAATGCAATATCACTAAGCATTCACGTATACAGGGTGTTTTTTTTTTTTTTTAGTTGCAACACATTTTTAAAATTAGAAAAACATAGGTCGCGGGAATATCTTGTGTACCATTCGAGTATACGGATTGGCGGCCTCTAGATACAGAACAATTTCCGCACTTGTATGCATTATTAGCGAAATTACGCTAATTAACTTTCTAATTATCAGTAGTCGGTGGCTACAGCAAATGAGTACTTAGGAGCCCGTCCTCGGCACTACCTATCCCAACGATTAAATTTTGAATACCTGAGTGCATGTCGGAGCTACGCGAACAATTAGTTCCCCGCGGCAGGCTCCTTGAAAGCGAAACTGGACGGGAAAAGAGCGTCTGTGACGTCAATGGCACCGCCTCCCCAGATTTCGTGACTCGCCCGCGGCGCCCAACACCGCAGATAACAAGGAGTAAGCGCAAGCTGCTTGCGCGGCCGGAGCGGCGGTGACCATGGGCGAGTGGGGAGTGACGAAAGCCTTGTATATGGGGAGTGACGTTTCACCCTGTATATCGCTTACAATGTTACCGTTTTACAGATTTTTCTCCAGCGCGTCGGGGTCCATAGCTTGAAGGTGAATTTGATCATGACGGCACAAAGCCACGCATCGTTTACAACCGCGTGAAACGCTTCGTCTGCATAAGCACAATATGTGCCATATTTCGGTCCCCACGTCTGCCCACCAAGCAAGCAATAGTGGTATTATCTCCCCAATGTAACAATGTTAACGGCACGTAATTGCAGGAGTTCTTCGGTGCTATAAATTACTGATAATTAAAAAGTTAATTAGCGTAATTTCGCTAATAATGCATACAAGTGCGGAAATTGTTCTGTATCTAGAGGCCGCCAATCCGTATACTCGAATGGTACACAATGGTACACGGCAGGTAATTGCAGGAGTTCTTCGGTGCTATAAATTAAAATTGAAAATAAAGTTCATTTCCAAGAAGAGGAAATCAACCTATGCCTTTCTCTTTGTGATGATGTGATGCGAGCTCCAGTTTCATTTCAGCAGAAATAAAGCTGTACGCAAAGTTGAAAACCAGACAGAACAAGGCAACCCTTTCACGACGTCGTTAGATGGTATTCTACACGCTACGGGTGACCTGGAATAACTTGCACTAAATCGGACCGGCATGCCAACAGAGGTTGTGTCTGAAATGTTCTACACAACACGAAAAAAAGAAGTAAGTCGACTTCTCGGCAATTTATTTATTTATTTATTTATTTATTTATTTATTTATTTATTTATTTATTTATTTATTTATTTATTTATTCGAATACATAATCATCCATGTGGCAGATGGCATGCGCCTAATATCAGTGAAGGCAACTTTCCAAATGTGCACGCGCGTTGCCTCCGCCCATCGCATCTTACACCTAAATAACCGGGTACATTATCATTTTAACTTGCTTTTGAACAATGCTTCCGTACGGCAGCCAAAGTGTCGTTATATTTTGAAATTTAATGTTTGTCGATGTCCTTTTCTTTCTTCTTTGCAGTTGTCACAAACAGAACAGCAACGGCGACAGGCTTTCTACAGCAGGCATTATTTATTTAAAACGTACTAATAATTACCAGAATATGTGTAACGTTTAGCATCGGGAGGAAGCGTTGGGAGATATATCATAGGCATAACTCTGAACTTTAAATGACCATGAAACACGTTTTGATCAAATTCCGAAAACGGTGCGGACCAGTCGTCGATGGACCTGTGAACATGCCAGTCAAATATTATTGTGCTGTAAGCAAAAGGAATTCGAAATTCGGGTCCGAACGCAGCTTAAAAGCACCCGCTCTTCTTTCATCGAATGGTGTCACTGGGCGCACCGACTAAGTCGCTCGGAGCAAAAGTGTCATTGGTTGATCTCACGATAGTGGAAGGATCGCCTACTATGTTTGATTTGTTCATTTTGAATTCAACAAACGAAGCAAATGTGTGGCCTCTCTTAAGAAGCAAAAAATAAGAGTCATGCGAAATGTACGACGTGCCCAGTGACGTCATTCATTGATAGAAAAGCGGGCGCTTTCCAGCTGTGTTTGAAAGCACATTGCTAATTTGCTGGTGCGTGCAGTGCAATATAATGTTTGGCTCACATGTCCACAGAAACCTCCAAGACTAGTCGACACTGCTTTTAAAGTCCCAGAAGTTTTGCAATGTACCCTTTAAGCTCCTCAGACGATCCTGGTTATGTGTGTATTCGGTTGGTCGCTCTAATCCCTTGCTCAGATGCGGTGGATGCTTGCTGCGTCCGCAATCCGAGCGGAAAGCGATGCTCGTCAACCTGTCCATCCGTGCGACCTGTGGCAATTCAGGAGCATTGTGTCTGCATTGTCGCCTGGTGGCAACAACCTTAACTAAAGCCGGATGAGGCTAGAGCGAAAAATGAAACTGGCTGGCAAGAACCAAGCAGAACTTGCCGAAAGATTACCCGGCCATACTCTTGGAGTGCTTGGTATTTAACCTCGCAGGGAAATAAATGTATCGTAGTACCCTGTTCACTTTCCCTTATACTAAACATAGTGTCATTTGTAGTAGTAGTGCTTGGACAAAGGGCATCTGATTTCCGATTCCCTATATAAGTAACTTCAAGTGGCTTTATTCTCTACCCAGCGTTTTTGTAGAACCCCCTTGAAGGGTCCTAAGGAAATAAGGTGACATGATGTGGTTGTGGGGTTAGATGTTGTGCTATTCTGAAATCGCTTACGTGATGCTCCAAGGCCTTTTCAACCCCGATTTTACTGTACTAGCCTAATTAGCCAAACGTTATTTCAATTTGAGCTGCGGTTAACGTTGGAAGGAGTCGAACACCAATGTCTGCGACATCCAGCAAATACATTCAGCTTAGCGTGCTTATCATGTAGTTCATCTACTGTTATACACAACGCAAACGTGTGATCGAAATGATGACACGGAAGTACGATGTCGTAGCTATTCGCTAATAGAATTTGAACCATGATTCACAATTCCCCCTTCCCCCCTAAAAATGTCATGGTGTATCTCTCTTTTATACCAATTGTTCGTCAAACCCAAGCGAAACCGGTTGTAAGTGAAGCAGATCGGTGGAGGTACTGAAAGACGTCGACTAAGTGAACGAGGGACGGTTTGGCTTCGCCAGACAATGTAGCCTTCTGTGAAAGAGATTTCTACACCCTCGGACAACTCCAAATGCGGTTGCAATTTCGAAGGACGTACAAGCGTGACTGGGAAACTTTCATAACTGACGAGGAACTTGGTGCCAAGCCAGACTGGTCGAAGTGAATGTGTACAGGCACCGCAGCGCTGGTGATGATGACTGAGTGATGATTGTGGTTCGGTCAGGGAAAGGACGCTAATTTCGGCTACCCATGTCGGGAGCACGGCTAAGCGTCCGTAGGGGTAGGAGAAAGGCACTGGAACAGATAGGGAAGAAAAGCCATAGTCAAGGGCTCCGCAAATTTTGACCACCTGCGGTTCTCCAACGTCCACTGACAACGCACAGTAAAGGAGCTCCCGGCATTTTCGCCTCCATCGAAAATACCACCGGCGCGGCCGGCATCGGTCGCGCGTTTTTGGGAGGCAGCCGAGCACAATAGCTACTGTACCACCACGGCGCGAAAAAATGGCTACACCAAACCTGTTTCGCGTCAACACAAGTCTAACGTGTTCAGTGGAGCATCGCATGCTGAGGCATACCATGAGCGGGTCCTCCCGACATCTCTGAGGCAATAATAACTTTGTTTACTTCTCGAGCTCTACAGAGCCTAAGAAAAAAGGCTTATGCGTTGGGCGAAGTGCTCCTGATGTACCTTCGAAAGATCGAATTCGATCGCGATGAGGCGCGAAGCATTTAGCAATGTCAACAAATAAGCTGCCGCACTTCCGATGAATCGGCGGAGTGACATACAGAGGCAGCTGTACAACGCACCGGCTCTAATACACCGTCCACTGCTTGGCGGTTCCGGTGCCCGTAATTTGATGTCTTGCACGAAAACGTTGTGTTGTAATGTTGCCGATGTTAGTCGTCTGTGATTCAATATTTTTTTTCAAAAGACACAGACTATACATGGTGCACATCAGGCGCATTTCGGGGCTGCTCTGCAGATCTATCGCATAATGGAGTACGAGTGCTCTAAATTGTTGCCCATTTTTAGGGGCGAAGCTCTTCAGGCCATAGGCTAGTCCGGCGTCGTCGTCGTCGTCGTAGCAACCTCTAGGTCTCAGAATGATCACGAGATGGCGCTGCGGTGCTGCTTACCTAGTATGTGAATTGATCAATAGATCATATATATATATATATATATATATATATATATATATATATATATATATATGGGGGGCCGGTCAACGGTTCTCCAGCGCAAGCAGTCGGCATTTTTCAATCAAGAAACTCGCTAGAAGACGCTGCCTGCGTCAAGCTTGTCTCTCGCGGGTGAGGGCGCGTTCTCCTTCTTTGCGAGCTGGTAGCGCGTTCATCGAAGAAAGAGCGTTTCCATAGTCAACGCGCGCCTTTCGCTCTCTCTGTCTCTCTCTCTCTGACAAGACAGCAGATGGAAGAGTGAGAGAGCTCGCGCGCCGGGAGGCACGCGCCGAGTGCACGCCTCCCACACGCGCCCTCCTACTAACGCGTTCCTAGTAGGTAACGCGCTACCACAACGGACGGACAGACCCAAACCTTAAGGAGCTTCTCCCCTAAAACATCAGTTCGCACATTAAAGCATTGAAGTGAATTCTTACGCAAAATGAGAAAACGATTCATAGGAGCCCTCCGTAGCGGAGGGATCCTGAAATTTCGACCACATGGGGTTCTTCAACGTACACTGACAACGCACGGAACACGGGTCTCAACACTTCGCCCCCATCCAAATGCAGCCGCCATGGCCGGGATTCCATCCCGCGACCTTCGGATCAGCAGCCGAGTACCCTAACCACTAGACCACCACGGCGGGGCAAAAGCGAGATTTCTCTTTTGCGTAGTTGAACCATAAGCATTCGCAGCGTGTGCGTTATCTAAAGTAAGGTAATCGGGAACTCGGCACGATCTACGACGTGCGAGCGCAGGAACCTCACAAATGCCAGCAGCATAAATGACAACGCGTGTCTAAACATAGAAATGCGTTGTCACTCATTTACATGCATAAGTGGGCAACGTCACGGATTATTTACGGTAACACCGATCGGTGCCCAGTGCTCCGCCCACTCGTCATGGTTCATTTCGTGGAGATGCGTGCAGCTTTTTTCTTTCGCTCTTCTCTCTTTCATCTTTCTATTTTCTTTTCACCTCACGGCATAGCACTTTCAGGGGCGAAGTTGCTTAGGGTCGAGGCTTCTCTCCCGTAGTATGTAGTAGCCACGATCGCGCTCGCTCTGGGCGCGTGCTTCCAGGCGCGCGATCTCTCTTCGACAGCGGCAGTCATGAGCGCAGTCAGACGGTGTGTGTGCATGTGTGGGCCGACCCCGGTAGCAGTGCGTCAAGACAGTGTCACCTGTTGTCGTGAGAGAGAGAGAACGGCCCGCGTTGACTATGGAAACGCTCCTTGTTCGATGATGATGATGATGGTGGTTCGGTTAGGAAAGGACGCTAATTTCTGCAGCCCATATAGGGAGCACGGCCAACCCCCTCTAAGCGTTCGTGGGGGTGGGGGGAAAGGGAGTGAAAGAGATAGAGAGGAGAGGAAGGCCGTAGTGGAGGGCTCCGGAAATTTAGACCACCTGGGGATCTTTAACGTGCACTGACAACGCACAGTACACGGGCCTCTGGCATTTTCGCCTCCATCGAAAATGCTACCGCCGCGGCCGGGATAGAACCCGTGGATCTTTGATGAACGCTTTATCAGCTCGCAAGGAACGAGAACGCGCCCTCGCCCGCGAGAGACAACGCTGACGCAGGCAGCGTCTGCTAGCGAGTTTCTTGATTGAAAAAATTACAGCATATCCACGGAGTGAATGATGATGAGTGGGCGAAGCTCAGGAGGCTCAACGTAGGTCGTGCCGAGTTCCGGATTAATTTAGTTAACGCGCACGCTACGAATCCTCGTGGTTCAACTATGCACAAGTGAAATCTCCCACCGGCACTTCATTGCAAGTCAAGATCCAGTGCCTATATATATGGGTTGCCGGTGAACGCTCCTCCAACGCGAGCAGTCGGTATTTCTCAATCAAGAAACTCGCTAGGAGACGCTGCCTGCGCCAACGTTGTCTCTCGCGGGTGAGGGCGCGTTCTCCTTCTTTGCGAGCTGGTAGCGTTCCTCAAAGAAAGAGCGTTTCCATAGCCAATGCGCGCCTTTCGCTCTCTATTTTCGATGGAGGCGAAAATGCCAGAGGCCCGTGTACTGTGCGTTGTCAGTGCACGTTAAAGATCCCCAGGTGGTCTAAATTTCCGGAGCCCTCCACTACGGCCTTTCTCGCCTCTCTATCTCTTTCACTCCCTTTCCCCCACCCCACGGATGATGATGATGATGATTGTGGTTCGGTTAGGAAAGGACGCTAATGACCGGTTTTTAGGGGCGAAGCTCCTCTTAGTCTGACGCGTGACAAGGTTAGACTAAGAGGAGCTTCGCCCCTAAAAACCGGTCACCCTTTATATGCAGGCACTGGATCTTGACCTGCAATGTAGTGACGGTGGGAGATTTCTCTTGTGCGTAGTTTAACCATAAGGATTCGCAGCGTGCACGTTAACTAAAAGTAATCCGGAACTCGGCAGGATCTACGACGTGCGAGCGCAGGAATTTCACAAAGATCAGAAGCATAAATGACAACGCGTGTGTAAATATGCACACGCGTTGCCACTCATATACATGGAGTGGGCAATGTCACGGGTGATTTACGGTAACACACAACGATCCCGAGCGTCGCCCACACGTTACGGTTCACTTTGTGGATATGCGCGGCGACTCAGAAAGCCACGCCGAACTGCTTTCAACCACCTCGCATGGCATATATTATTGCATTACGGAGCAGAACATACAATAAAAATTTTGCCGAGATCACTGGACACTGAAAAATCACCGGAGTTGCCCTTTAAGCATCTGACCATAGGGTTGCATAAACGGCACAGCAAGCAAAAAGAGAAAACGAAAGCACGTGTATATTTTCCAGTGTGACATAATAAGTATAACACTGAATCAAGTGGAGCTGGATTAAGCCTACAGCAGCCAACCCCTCGAGAGTAAAGGTCCCACCATAGAACAGATGCCTTGACAGACACCCAGTGTGCCAGCCAACCAGCCAGCCAGGCTCAGCCAACCGACCACCCATGTAGAAGCAGCCAGATGTGTCTAAGCACGGTCAGCCAGAGCGCTCGTTACACGCTATACGGCTCCTCCACCGTTTGAGCCTAACGGTTTCGAAGCCGGAAGGCCAATACGCCAGGCGTACAGTCAAGACCCACTCCTGTTTCTCAACAACCTGGATGTATATCAACTCCACCCGGACCTTGTGTGAGATTGAACTCATTACATACAGTCCTCCCATCGCCGACAACGGCTCTGGTGGTGAGTATTGAGATCAAGGACCTTATGTATTGGCATGTACAGCGGCTCATAACTGGAGATGACAGCCAATCACCGCGCAAGCAAAATTAGTTGACAAAGGTGGTCAACCAACGGACAAACGGCGCAATTAAAGCGATTAGACTGATAATTTCGGCTCCTGAGAAGGAACGTTGAAATTTCAGGAAAGCAGTGTTTTCTATAGCTTTAATATATACTAAAGCACGCCGCTTAATTCAAATGCGTTTCACTCTAACAGAGCAAGAAGACATTTACGTTCATGATTTCAGCGATAATCTCACGCGCATTGTCACGAAGTGTACAGTAGAAGTAGGAGGTAAGATCGGTAGACAGATTACTAGCAAACTTTCCCAGGAGACGAAAGATTTGATTAGAAAACGCCAAGCCATGATAGTATCTAATGCAAGTAACAATAGAACTAGCGGATCTTTCGAAGTTAATAAGCGTAAGACAGCCGACATACGAAAGCATAATATGCAGCGGATTGATCATGCTCTAAAGAACGGAAGGAGCCTGAAAGCGGTGAAGAGACGTCTAGTCATAGACAAAAATCAGGCGTATGCATTAAGGGACAGGCAAGGCAATGTCATCACGAATAGGGAGAGATAAGATAGTTACAATAGCCGAGGAATTTTACAGAGATCTCTACAGTATAGCCGCGATAACCAGGATAATATTGAAATGTAAAGTAGTTCAGAAGGGGTTGACATTCCACCAGCAATGACAGAGAAAGTAAGGAAAGCTTTGAAAGAGATGCAAGCGGAAAGGACACCTGGTGAGGATCAGATAACAGCAGATCTCTCAAAGGATGGTGGGCAGATTATACTAGAAAAACTGGCAAGCCTGTGTACGCAATGCCCAATGACAGAGAATACCGGATTCTTCGAATAATGCGATCATCCTAATCCATAAGAAAGACGACACAAAGGACTTGTAAAATTACAGGCCGATTAGCTTACTGTCATTAGTCTGCAAGGTATTTACCAAGGTAATCGCTAACGGAATTCGTGCCACCTTAGATTTCAGTACACCTAACAAACGAGCGGGGTTTCGTAAAGGCTACTCGACAGTAGACCATATTCACACTATCAATCAGGTGACTGAGAAATTCGCGGAGTATAACCAGCCCCTATATATACCCTTCATTGATTAGGAGAAAGCATTTGACTCGATCGACATCGCAGCAGTCATGCAGGCATTGCGCAATCAGGGCGTAGACGAGCACTACTTCAGAAAACTGGAAGACATCTACAAGGGCTCCACAGTCACTATAACCCTCCATAAGGAGAGCAGCAAAATACCTATAAGGAAGTTCGCAAGACAAGGGTACACAATCTCTCCAAAGTTATTGACAGCATGTTTAAAAGAAGGAGTTAGAACATTGGATTGGGAACAGGTGGGTGTAAGGGTAATAGGGAATACCTTCGTAACCTCAGATTTGCTTATGACATTGCCTTGCTAAGTAACTCGAGCGGTGAATTACAAAGCATGATTATCGACTTAAACAGGCAGAGTAGAAGGGTGGGTCTGAAAATTAATATGCAGAAAACTAAAGTAATGCTCAATAACCTTGGGCGAACACAGCGGTTTGAGATAGCTGGCGA
Organism: Hyalomma asiaticum; assembly: GCA_013339685.2. Taxonomy (NCBI): domain Eukaryota; kingdom Metazoa; phylum Arthropoda; class Arachnida; order Ixodida; family Ixodidae; genus Hyalomma; species Hyalomma asiaticum. Next base: position 30,663,537 of record CM023489.1, read on the forward strand.
GGCACCGGAAGTTGTAAGTGGATGTCTACATAGGCCAGGTAGTTACCCCTGATCCGAACCATGAGGCTGAGATAATTATGAATATAAGAACGGGTTGGAGTGCATTCGGCAAGCATTGTCAGATAATGAATGGTAGCGTACCATTGTAGATGAAGAGGAAAGTGTATAACAGCTGCATCTTACCGGTACTCACCTACGGGGCAGAAACTTGGAGGCTAACTTACAGGGTTCAGCAATGGAACGGAAAATGGTTGGTGTAACCTTAAGGGAGAAGAAGAGAGCGGAGTGGGTTAGGGAAGACACGCGTGTTAGTGATATATTAATAGAAATTAAGAAGAAATGGACGTGCGCAAGCCATTCAATGCGCAGACAGGACAACCGTTGGTCATTAAGGGTAACAGAGTGGATTCCTAGAGAAGGCAAGCGTGGCATGGCTGGCAGAACGTTAGGTAGGTAGATGACATCAGGAAGTTTGCGGGGATAAATTGGGCGCAGTTAGCACATGTCAGGGATAATTGGAGATCTATGGGAGAGGCCTTTGCCCAGCAGTGGGCGTAGACAGGCCGCCGCCGCCGCACCCGCTGCTGCTGCTGCTGCTGCTGCTGCTGATGATGATGATGATGATTATGATGATGATGATGACACTTGTGGAACGCAAAACATTAATGTTACGGACGATCATGATAATAGCCTCTATGTAGGTTGTGGTGGTAGTACCTGTAGTACCGGCAGCTTAGAGGAAGGAATTAACAGTACTCAGACTGGACTAAAAAAAAGCTAAAAGACGAGGAAAGGCGTTTGTAACGTCTGAACGCTGTCGATTCCTTCATTTAGACGTGTACCGACTAACCCGCGTTTCACCGCTCTACCAGTATGCTAATTAGATCTAAACCAACAGTATAGGGCCAACGTCGTCTTTCTGCACAGATAGAACCCGTAAAAAACACGTTTTTCTTCAACGCTATGACCAATGCTATGGTGAAATTTGGATGCCCACGGTTAGCCTATGTAACTTCGCACTCTATCATTTACCTGCCATGAATCGCGAAAATACACCGCAGTTACAGCGTATTCACAAACGCAGGCTCGGGCTACCCTCTTGCCGCCTACCCGCGTGGGTGGGCCGGCAAGAACCGCTTGGATTTTTTTCATTTTTATTTTCTTTCAGAACTAGAAGGCAGTTCCACTTATATATTGTCGGGCAGCGGAGCTTTGGCTCTTGTGTTTCCCACGAGTTTATTTTTGTCTTTCTGTGATTTTTCACTACCCACATGGCACAATTACAACTTTCTCTTTTTTTCTCCCTCTCTCTCTTGCTCTCTTGGCCTTGGCATTGTGTGTTAGTCGCGCTCACCATGAAGCGTGACTAACACAATGGCGGCGGATACTGCTAGCTCCTAAGCAGCTCCACTGTTAATATATAAGAGGTCTGAATATAGAAATCCCTCACGAAGATAACTGAGGAAAAGCGAACAGATAATAAAAAAAAAGTATCTTGACAAAGTTGCCTATAGGGAACGCAAATACGAATTAGAGAATTCCGCGGGCAGCAAATAAAACGACTTGCGATATTTACAGTAATGTCGCTTGTGCCTGTGCATGAAGTCCATTTCTTTTTATGTGCACAAATGCCTCTATAAATTGAACTATCCCAGTACCAAAGCACCGAAGCACAACAGTTAAGGACATCGAAATGAGTCGCTCGTCTTCAGCAATGCAATGAGCACAAATTTTTCTTTTTTTTTAAGGGCAAGGCACGCTGACGCAACAATATGTGATGGGCTACGGTTTGGAAGTCATTGCTATAGCAGTACGAAGGAGGAATCGCCGAGCCACCGATTCACGTAACAATTTCAGGATACAATATTACTAAGCATTCACGTATATATCGCTTATAATGTTAGAGTTTTACAGGTTTTTTTCCAGCGTGTCGCAGTCCGTAGCTTGAAGGTGAATTTGATCATGGCGGCACAGAGCCGCGCACAGTTTACAACCGCATGAACCACTTCATCTGCATAAACGCAAGATGTGCCATATTTCGGTCCTCACGTCTGCCCACCAAGCAAGCAGTAATCGTAGTATACTATATCTCCCAAATGTAACAATGTGAACGGCAGATAATTCCAGGTGTATTTCTGTGCTATAAATGAAAATTGAAAATAAAGTTCATTTCCAAGAAGAGCAACTGAAACTAGGCTTTTCTTTGTGATGATGTGATGTGAGCCCCAGTTTCATTTCAGCAGAAACAGAGCTATAGGCAAAGTTGAAAACCAGATAGAACAAGGCAACCCTTTCACGAGGTCGTTAGATGGTACTTCTACACGCTACGGGTGACCTGGAATAACTTGCACTAAATCGGACCGGCATGCCAACAGAGGTTGTGTCTGAAATGTTCTACACAACACCAAAAAAGAAGTAAGTGCACTTCTCGGCAATGTATTTATTTATTTATTCATTTATTTGAATTCATAACGATCCATATGTCAGATGCCACGCGCCTAATATTAATGAAGGCAACTTTCCAAATGTGCAGGCGCGTCGCCTGTGCATGTCACATCTTACACCTAAAATAACCGGGTATATTTTGATTTTAACTTGCTTTTGAACAATGCTTCCGTAAGGCAGCCAAAGTGTCGTTATATTTCGAAATTTAATGTTTCTCGATGTCCTTTTCTTTCTTCTTTGCAGTTGTCACAAAGCAGAACAGCAACGACAACGACGCCAGGCTTTCTACAGCAGGCATTATTTATTTAAAACGTATTAATAATTACCATAAAATGTGTAACGTTTAGCCTCGGGAGGAAGCGTTGGGAGATATATCATAGGCACAACTTTGAACTTGAACCGACCCTGAAACACTTTTTGATCAAATTCAGAAAACGGTGCGGAGCAGTCGCCGATGAACCTGTGAACATAGAGTCAAATCTTATTGGGCTGTAGGCACAAGGAATTCTGAAATTCGGGTCCGAACGCAGCTGAAAAGGACCCGCTCTTCTTTCATCGAATGGTGTCACTGGACGCACCGACTAACTCGCTCGAAGCACAAGTATAATTGATCTCACGATAGTGGAAGAATCGTCTAGTGTGCTTGATTTGTTCGTTTCGTTTTGAATGCAACAAATAAAGCAAATGTGTGACTTCTCTTAAGAGGCAAAGAACAAGAGCCATGCGAAATGTTCGACGTGCCCAATGACGTCATTCATTGGAATAAAAGCGGGCGCTTTCCAGCTGTGTTTGAAAGCAAATTGCGAATCTCCTGGTGCGTGCAGTGCAATAATACAATAATAGCAGCCGTGTACCATAACCACTAGACCACCACGGCGGGGCAAAAGCGAGATTTCTCTTTTGCGTAGTTGAACCATAAGCATTCGCAGCGTGTGCGTCAGCAAAAAGTAACCCGGAATTCGGCACGATCTACTACGTGGGAGCGCAGGAACCTCACAACTACCAGCAGCATAAATGACAACGCGTGTCTAAACATACACACGCGTTGTCACTCATTTACATGTATGAGTGGGCAATGTTACTGTAACACCGAACGATCCCCGGTACTTCGCCCACTCGTCATGGTTCATTTCGTGGAGATGCGTGGAGCTTTTTCCTTTCGCCCTTCTCTCTTTCATTTCTCTATTTTCTTTTCACCTGACTGCATAACACTTTCAGGGGCGAAGTTGCTTAGAGTCGAGACTTCTCTCCCGCAGTGTGTAGTAGCCACGATCGCGCTCGCTCTGGGCGCGTGCTTCCCGGCGCGCGATCTCTGTTTCTTCGACAGCGGCAGTCATGAGCGCAGTCAGACGGTGTGTGTGCATGTGTGGGCCGACCCCGGGAGCAGTGCGTCAAGACAGTGTCACCTGTTGTCGTGAGAGATAGAGAACGGCCCGCGTTGACTATGGAAACGCTCTTTGTTCGATGATGATGATGATGATGATGATGATTGTGGTTCGGTTAAGAAAGGACGCTAATTTCTGCAGCCCATGTAGGGAGCACGGCTAAGCATTCGTGGTGGTGGGGGGAAAGGGAGTGAAAGAGATAGAGAGGAGAGGAAGGCCGTAGTGGAGGGCTCCGGAAATTTAGACCACCTGGGGATCTTCAACGTGCACTGACAACGCACAGTACACGGGCCTCTGGCATTTTCGCCTCCATCGAAAATGCGACCGCCGCGGCCGGGATCGACCCCGCGTTTTTTGAGTGGCACCCAAGTACCGTAACCACTATACCACCGCGGCTGGATCTTCGGTGAACGCTTTACCAGCTCGCCAGGAACGAGAACGCGCCCTCGCCCGCGAAAGACAACGCTGACGCAGGCAGCGTCTGCTAGCGAGTTTCTTGATTGAAAAAACCCACTGCTCGCACTGCACAACTATTCACCGTACACCCCATATATGCAGGCACTGGATCTTGACCTCCAATGTAGTGCCGGTCGGAGATTTCTCTTGTGCGTAGTTTAACCATAAGGATTCGCAGCGTGCCCGTTAACTAAATATAATCCGGAACTCGGCACGATCTACGACGTGGAAGCGCAGGAATTTTTGGCCGACTGTGTTCAGAAGTATGAAGGTAGCCACCAGTTCAGGCTGGGTGGTCGTTGAGGAAGGGGTTCACCTTTCGCAGCAGGACAGACACACAAACCAACACACACACACACACAGAGAGACAGACAGACAGACCAAAATTTCTGCGTTGAAGTATCCCAAGAAGGACTATCGTCTTTAAAACCGACTCCTCGCGCTGCACAACCCTTCACCGGCCACCCCTTATATGCAGGCACTGGAACTTGACCTCCAATGTAGTGCCGGTGGAAGATTTCTCTTGTGCGTAGTTTAACCATAAGCATTCCCAGCGTGCCCGTTAACTAAACGTAATCCGGAACTCGGCAGGATCTACGATGTGGGAGCGCAGGAATTTCACAAAGACCAGAAGCATAAATTACAACGCGTGTGTAAATATACACACGCGTTCTCACTCATATACATGAAGGAGTGGGCAATGTCACGGGTGATCTGCGGTAACACACAACGATCCCCAGCATCGCCCACACGTTACGGTTCACTTTGTGGATATGCGTGGAGATTTTAGGGGCGAAGCTCCTCTTAGTCTAACCTTGTCACACGTCAGGCGTCAGTCGTCAAGCGTAACCTGCGTGCCTGGCGCGTGCCTCTCTCTCTCTCCCGGCGCGTGCCTCTGCTGTCTTGTGAGAGAGAGAGAGACAGAGAGAGAGAGCGAAAGGCGCGCGTTGGCTATGGAAACGCTCTTTCTTAGAGGAACGCTGTACCAGCTCGCAAAGAAGGAGAACGCGCCCTCACCCGCGAGGGACAACGTTGGCGCAGGCAGCGTCTCCTAGCGAGTTTCTTGATTGAGAATCCCGACTGCTCGCGTTGGAGAAGCGTTCACCTGCAACCCATATATATATTATATATATATATATATTAGATATATATATATATACTATCAGAAAGACACAGTGACAACATTATATATATATATATATATATATATATATATATATATATATATATATATAGGCACTGGATCTTGACTTGCAATGAAGTAGCCTGTGGGAGAGTTCATTTGTGCATAGTTGAACCATGAGGATTCGTAGCGTGCGCGTTAACTAAATTAATCCGGAACCTCCCGAGCTTCGCCCACTCATCATCATTCACTCCGTGGATATGCTGTAATTTTTTTGTTTTGACGGAGTATAATGTGTGCGTGGCGACTCAGAAAGCCGCGCCGAACTGCTTTCAACCACCTCGCATGGCATATATTATTGCATTACGGACCAGAACGTACAATAAAAATTTTGCCGAGATCACTGGACACTGAAAAATCACCGGAGTTGCCCTTTAAGCATCTGACCATAGGGTTGCATAAACGCGTAAACGGCATAGCAAGCATGTGTACTCTAGGCGCACACTGTGTGCGTTTTCTGTACCTCGTTTGAAATCCTACCAAGGATGTAAAAAGAAAAACATGAAATTACGCATATCTTTTCCAGCGTGACATAAATAACACTGAATCAAGTGGAGCTGGATTAAGCCTACAGCAGCCAACCCCTCGAGAGTAAAGGTCCCACCATAGAACAGATGCCTTGACAGACACCCAGTGTGCCAGCCAACCAGCCAGCCAGGCTCAGCCAAGCGACCACCCATGTAGAAGCAGCCAGCTGTGTCTAAGCACGGTCAGCCAGAGCGCTCGTTACACGCTATACGGCTCCTCCACCGTTTGAGCCTAACGGTTTCGAAGCCGGAAGGCCAATACGCCAGGCGTACAGTCAAGACCCACTCCTGTTTCTCAACAACCCGGACGCATATCAACTCCACCCGGACCCTGTGTGAGATTGAACTCATTACATCCAGTCCTCCCATCGCCGACAACGGCTCTGGTGGTGAATATTGAGATCAAGGACCTTATGTATTGGCAGATACAGCGGCTCATAACAGGAGATGCCAGCCAATCGTCGCGCAGGCCAAATTAGTTGACAAAGGTGGTCAACCAACGGACAAACCAACGGACATTGCTTTTGAAACGCTGAAGCATATACGAAAGCATGCCGCTTGATTAAAACGCGCTACGCTCTAACCGAGCAAGCAGACATTTGTGTTCTGGAATTCAGCGATAATCTCACATGCATTGTCATGGAATGCGCAATAGAAGTAGGAGGTAAGACCGGTAGACAGATTACTAGCAAACTTTCCCAGGAGACAAAAGACTTGATTAGAAAACGCCAAGCCATGATAGCATCTAATGCAACTAACGGAACAGAACTAGCGGGGCTTTCCAAGTTAATAAGCGTAAGACAGCCGACGTATAAAAGCATAATATGGAGCAAATTGAGCATGCTCTAAAGAAAGGAGGGAGCCTGAAAGCGGGGAAGAAACGTCTAGTCATAGTCCTAGACGTTAAGGTATGCATTAACAGACAGGCAAGGCAATCTTATCACGAATAGGGATGAGATAGTTACAATAGCCGAGCAGTTTTACAGAGATCTCTACAGTAATCGCGATAACCGGGATAATGGTGAAGGGGGAAGTATTTGAGAAGAGCTTGACATTCCACAAGTAATGACAGAGGAACTAATGAAAGCTTTGAAAGACGTGCAAGCGGGAAAGGCACCTGGTGAGGATCAGAGAAGAGCAAATCTCTTAAAGGATGGTGGACAGATGTACTAGAAAAACTGGTAAGCTTGTATACGCAATGACTAATGACTACGAGCTTACCGGAATCTTGGAAGAATGCGAACATCATCCTAATACATAAGAAAGGCGACGCAAAGGACTTAAAAAATTACAGGCCGATTAGCTTACCGTCAGTCGTCTACAAGGTATTCGTGCCTTGTAGAATGTGTGAACTTTGTAGGCACGAATACACAATTCGTGCCACCTTAGATTTCAGTAAACCCAACGAACAAGCAGGGTTTCGTAAAGGATATTCAACAGTACACCATATTCACACATCAATCTGGTGATTGAGAAATGCGCGGAGTATAACCAGCCCCTATATACAGCCTTCATAGATTACGAGAAAGCATTTGACTCGGTCAATACCTTAGCAATCATGCAGGCACTGCGCAATTAGGGCGTTGACGAGCACTACCTAAGACTACTGGAAGACATCTACAACGGCTCCACAGCCACCATACTCCTCCATAAGGAGAGCAGCAAAATACCTTTAAGGAAGGGCGTAAGACAAGGGGACAGAATCTCTCCAATGTTATTCACAGCATGTTTACCAGAAGTGTTTAGAACATTGGATTGGGAACAGGTGGGGGTAAGGGTTAATGGTGAATACCTCAATAACCTCAGATTTGCTGATAACATTGCCTTACTAAGTAACTCCGGGGATGAATTACAAAGCATTATTACGAACCTAAAGGCAAAGTAGAACAGTGGGACTCAAATAATAATAACTCAAATAATAACTAAAGTAACGCTCAGTATCGTTGGGCAAGCACAGTGGTTTGCCCAACGTCGGCTGGCGAGGCATCGGAAGTGAGATACATTATTATTGGCGAGGCATCGGAGATACAATATAACTAAGCATTCACGTATACTTCGCTTATAATGTTAGCCTTTTACAAATTTTTCTCCAGCGCGTAACAGTTAGGACCTTGAAGGTGAGTTTGATTCTGGCAACACAAAGCCGCGCATTTAAACTTCAGAGAGAGGGTGATATATGTGCATCCTTTCTCTCTCTCTTTTCTCTCAACTCTCAATCTCCCCCGTCCCCTTCCCCTCGTGCAGGGTAGCATACCGGTTGTCCTACACTGGTTAACCTCCCTGCCTTTCCCTCTCTACTCTTTCCTTCCTTCCGCCGCGGCAGGTACGGTAAAGGCAGCGCAAATGTTTTTCTGAAGCGGAAATCCGACAAAATTTACGTCGCGGATTTGTTTTATTTCTCCTGGGAGGCAAAATACGCGCACAAAAGGAGCAGGTCATAAATACATCACGCGCTGTACAACTTATAGAGTTACACATATAAAAATATACTTTGTACACTTTTCGCTAATACCTCAATCAAGTATGTCCCTTCCTAAGTTTCATAATGACGCGTGATATCTTCGCCGACACCGTTTTCTGTTGCTTTCCTTTACAGAAACAGCCGGTATATATTGCTGCTGCCATTCGCCGAATTTTTCACCCTGTCCCTATGGTATCTCTCAAGGCGGTATTTACGAAGATTGGCGCCCATACGGGCCCTCATTCTCTAGGGACAAATCTCTGTTCATGAACGATTTGCTCATCGATCCCTCAAGCTCACGAGCAGCAATAATGAACGTAGACGTCGCTAGTCTTATCGCCCTGGTATCGCTCATACATCGAGGAAAGGACAGGGCATTACGGGAGGAAATATTTCCTGGGCCGCCTGGGAGCTATATCACTTTATAAAGGTGAGCACAAAGGCTGACTGCAGTACAATCGCGGCGACGGAACGCACGGAGAAGTAAAAAAAAAAACAAAGAAACAAAACAGCTCAGCGATGTCATGCATATCCTACTGCGTATTCAAGGTTTACGTGCGTTATGTTTCGCTTTTCCGTCGCTTTTAGACTTACCAAAAGCATCTTCCGGTCGCGAGAGATTTTGTTGCTACAGGCAACAACATACGGAAGCACACATGCCCAATGCACGAGGTTGCAGATGCCGCCAGCCTCGTAGCTTTTCATTTTTTGTATGAGCGGAGCTCTTTATGCCAGCAGTAACCTGTCCGGCGTGGAAAAAAAATTATCATGAAATATCAATACGGCAGTGTTCGTGCCCTTATTTCTTCCCTCGCCCTCAGACCTCTACTGCATAAAAGCCTCAGGAATTGCACCCCTTCCTGAAGTTCCTTGCTCTCTTGGTTGCTTTAGTCGAGTGTTCCTTACCATATTTGAAATTGTAAATATTTTGTATAGTATTGAAAGCTGATTGATCTATAATTCTATAAGTCCTCCGCATTTCCCTTCCTGTGTATTATTATCACGTTGGTATTTTCTCAGCTCACTAGGAGGTTCAGACTGTCGTGTTCTATGTGTTGCACAGCAGACTGTCGAGTTTCTTAAATGTGAAATCCCCGCGATCTTTGATCAAATCAACTGTTATACCATCTCCTCCGGCCAAACATTCCACATAAAAGACAGCTTTCATGCTAACAATACTAGGTAATACCCTTTTTCGCTTATTTATAATCCTCAAGCGAGACGTTTGCATTTTGCAAAGTACGAGACTTCAGTGTTGTAAAAAGTGGAGCACACGAAAAAAACAGGCTTATTCCAAGTGGAGGTATACAATTATCAAAATTAATTCAGGTGACTATGTGTACTGTCAACGTCAAATTTAGCTTCCCCTTTATTACTGCCGTAGAGCGCGGCGTTTAAAAGTTGTGTTAAATTTTACACGCGTACACGCCCATAGCTGAGCATGCAGTTGTCATCATCACTACTAACACGCGGCCCCCATTACCCGAAGCGATAACAATCGCGTGCCACGTCGCATACCTCGTGACATCTCGTGACATTCGCGAAAGAAGAATCCTTGCTCTCAGAACGCAACGTCGGCTGCCAGCTCATTCCTTCTTCGAAATTATCGACCAGGAAGCTAAGAACGCAGCACTGCTCGAGGATGCACCCAAGTGAGTTACCTCGGCGATCTTGGGTTTCTTATCATGCGACAGCTACGCCTGCTTAAACTCGCGCTAAATGTCGAGAGGAGGCTTAGCGCGGTATCTTATGGCGGCCACGCCGGTGCCATCTACCCAATACAAAAAATGCCTGAGTACAACCGGTATAAGTACGCCATATACATGCCTGTAATGCGACTATTACGAGCTCTGCTCCCCGGCATGCTACCTTTCTTCGCTGCCTCCAACTGGGCAATGCGTTCCCAAATGCTTACGCATTCCTAATTGGAGTGATAGACAGTGTCATGAGCAATACCTGCGGCGTAGACAAAACTAATTAGGCGTTCGTGTAGTTGTAAGTCCCCCACTAAATGCAGCTCTACAAACGCGAAACCTGACGAATTGTGTAGTAGGCCATCGTAGATCTTCAGAGTTATCCTGGGAGTCGGCGCTGTATTTCGCGAGCCAGTGCTCGCTGTTATTATAAGCGAGCCTGGAGCTCGACGTCCACGCAATGCTGCAGTTTCGGGAGCACTACATCTTTAAAAAGTACCGTTGTGACTAACTTGTCACACAGCGCGCGATCACTAGAGGAGCGCCGGTGGGCGGCGCGATCAAGCGCTTGATTGGGTACTGGCGTACCCTCTTGCTCGGTGCGGGTGTCGGCCTCGTGTGTCGGAAACGATTTTAGCAAATTTGTTAGTTATGTCGATTAAAGCCTTGTTAGTGCATTTCATATTAATCTGTCTGACTATTTTATTTTGAACCGGTTTTAAGCAACGTTAGCCTTGTTCTAACCCTGGTTGTGCAACCTGTTCTGGAGCGTGATCATACGATGAGACGCCAAGCGGGATCACGGGACATGAAGCGCCGACTGTCCGGGCCCAAGAAGTGCTACGCACTTAAGATATCTTATTCTTGACTATATGGCATAGGAAGATAATAATCTCGCTCTTTCGATAGCCTTAGGCCATTTAGGTGCCGTGCTTTTAAACGAAGAGAAACTTTTTTTGACCCATGGCATCGTGCCTTCTGCATGCAGGGTATCAGGCAACGAAAGCATTGCTGGACATATTGAAACGCACCATCATATAGGAAAGCTTGTGGTGAACATTCCATTTCTTTTATGCTTATGCGTGCCTGTACAATGTGTCATCTTATCATCTCCCTCTCCCTTTCCTGTCTTCATGTGCAGGGTAGCAAACCGGATTCCGCTTGGCTAATCTCCCTGTCTATTATGCACCTTTCGCTTTCTCCTTTTTCGCTATCGGTTTCTTCGGAAACTCCGAGGTGTCCGCCATAGGTTTTATGGGTTTTCAACATCTGAAGAAACCGCTAGAGCTGCGACCAATTGATGGATATGCGCTTCAAGGCCTCAATACCTAGTTTTTCTCCGGGAATCAGTGGTGCAGTCATTTGCAAATATTTTCTGGGCATTATAGCATCCCAATGTACACCTGACGTCGTGGTGCTTTGTCATACCATTAGGCCGTTGAGTGGAGAACTTGTGGGCCAGCCGCCGACACCACAAACGGCGCTCCGTTCATTCCGGTTTCAAGCAAATGTGTACAGGTCGAGTGATTTTGAAGGTCAATAAAGGCTGAAGGCGTGCGCATCATGTGGCGCTTAGTAGCGCAATAACATATTCATGAAGCAACCCTAGCGAAGTTATCTGACTATAATCTTAGTCTATAAATATATAAGAAATCGTAATGTCCTGGCTTCGTTAAGAAGTCCAATTTTTCGAATACGGATCGTATCAAATTAAGTTTCTGTACTTGACACGCAGCCAACGCCGGCGATGTCGCCCTATCCGCATCGAGGTCCCTGCGCTCCGTGCCCCGGCTCTGGTGCCGGCAACTGTTCGTCATCCTCTGGAAGAACGTGTACGTGAAGCGGATCAGCCGCCACTACCTGACCACCGTGCTCGAGGTGGCGCTCATGGTGACGCTGCTGCTGGGCATCCAGGAGGACTCCGTGGTCCGGGAGCCCCTGCTGCGCCGAGGGGACACCCTGTTCGAACCGACCAAGACCGGGACCTTCTGGAACACGCAGCCTGACATTGCCCGCATAGACACGGTCAGTGCTATGCCGTGTCAATGTATGATGCCAAGGCATGCGCGTTGAGATAGATGCTCCCTTGTATAATTCGCGCTCCTTTTAATATTCGAAGCTTTTCTAAAGGAACGTCACAGCCTTTGGCAGTATCTACACACACGCACATTAGATAGATAGATAGATAGATAGATAGATAGATAGATAGATAGATAGATAGATAGATAGATAGATAGATAGATAGATAGATAGATAGATAGATAGATAGATAGATAGATAGATAGATAGATAGATCCCCTCCAACGACAGGAACGGACAGCGCCATGTGTCATCCGTTTCTGCCCGTCTTCTCAACTCTAGTGAGGTATGCGTTGGATCAGGCCCTCGACAGTTCTGGATTTCAGGCGCCAGGCAATAGACCGGCATCGTTTCGCCTATACGCAGGTGTACTTTGCGCCGAAGGGCAAGTACCTCTCGGCGTTGACGCGTTCGGCATTCTCCAAGCTCAACGTGCGCAAGGTAATCGAGGTGCCAACTGAGCAGCAGTTGATCGAAAGAGCCCGCGACGACGCCAACGGCACGCTGCCGGCCACGAGCGTGCTGCTTTTCTACACCAATTTCGTGAACGTCAACGATACGGCGGAGGTGCCCGTAGGCCTCCACGTGTCCATGTTCGCAGGACGCCTGCCATTTGATTTGCAGGTGAGATAACACTGTACACCCCAATCCTTCTTGCAAAACACTCACAGCATAAATGATGAGAAATCGGTGAGCTGGAAATCAAACCGAAGCCAACCTTTTGACGAGATCGATGAATTGTCAAAATGTTGGCTTGTCATGAGCCCTTTAATAGATACGTCTGCTCGAGCGACATTACCTGTTGGAGGATTTCTCATCGCTCTAAGTTTTTATTTTCCCTTAATCACTATGCTGTGGACGCAAGAACTTCACACTGTTTCGGCATAAACTTGATCTACACAAGAGCGCTGCCTAAAAGGTGACGACGAGCAGGATGAGGACCACAAATTGATGATAAGTGGACGTAAACGTAGGCGTCCAATTACCCGTGTTAATTGAGCTCCATAGAGAACAGTGTAACTCTAGTCTTTATTATGCACGCGTTCATGTCTTGCTTCTTGGTTTCTAAATTGTTCAGGCCAGTGACCTAGCAGAAATATGGCGTTGAGGTCTCTTGTTACATCTGATCAGAGAGTCCAGCGAGACACTTGAGTTCGCACCAACAGCAAGGAGTGTTATAAGCTTCTCTCAATGTTAGTGAACATGCTACGCCTTATCCTGTCGAATTAGTACTGCGTACGTTCACCGTTTTATTTCTATTTCGTTTTCTTTCCGTCAGAACTGCTGCTGCGTCGTATTACGTGGACATGATACGTTATACCAGCGCTATCCGTTTATTGCCTTACCTCAGTAATATTGAACAAGGCGCTCCTCATCTTCGGACGACCAGCTGCGAACTCTCAATCATAGAGCAATAACACGAAAAATGACTTCGCCGCTGCTTTCATAGCTGCATCTATTTCAACACTTGATGTACAAACACTATATATGACAGAGAACTCATCGATCGAAAACTGCAGATTTTTGCGGTAAAAAAAGAACAGAAAAGTGCTTGCCACTAACGCACTTTCCTGAAGTAAGCTGCTTCATTACGCCAACAGCTTACTTCATTAATGAAGTAAGCTGCTTCCAGAAGGAAGAAGCGTAGAAATGCTCGTGCGTAGCGATGTTGTGAATCTGTGGTAGCGGTGCCGCGTTATTAAGCCTTTGGGTTATGGCGGACAGATTACACCCAAGGTACAGATCCAACTCTAGATGACAACACACAAGGGATAGTGAAGAACCTTAGGTGATGATTCTTATGTATAGATGGAGAACAGCCGAATGAATACCCGCAATATTTTTATTCTGATCATTTATTCTAATATCATATATTCTGATCATCTCATAAGTAGAGATGGACTGTAGGTTACCATAGTTTACAAAATATTAAGGATAAATCTTTCATGTATTGCGATTCTAAAAATGTCGCGCAGCGCATAAAAAAAGAACCTTGGTACAGCTGGTGATAATGGGTCCGACACGCTAAGCGAAACGAACACATGACCAACTTGATTCTATCAGCGTATGGCTGGTTAAAATTTCAAGGAGGTGGCGGCCTGCCTTGTAACTGCCCTCCATCCACTGTCTAGCGCCACCTCTGCCTGCGGTCTCTGTTGGCATCGCGACAATGAAAGTGTCATATAATATGGCAAGCCAAGATGAGCTCGCCCTAACATGAAGCACATTAATGAATTCAAGCAGTACAGAAGTTCTAAGGAAGATGCTTACGAAGTAGAAATATGAAAGTCGGCGTAGTCAGCCGTATGCGATAGGTGTGCCTGTCTAGTTAACTGAAAAAGGCAATGCCCCTTTGACGAAGCACTGTTTCCAGCAACCTTCGCTGCTTAAGTGATGGTTATGACAACAGTCATATGATTTTCCGGAACTGTACAGACCTAAATGGCGGAGATGTGTTCATGGTGCAACCACGAGTCCTCGGGGACTCGATGATCATAGATAACGAAAACCATAGCATTGCTCGAGTTCCGCTTTCCCATAGCTCTGCATGTCTTGTTAGAGCTATATGCAGTTCTACTTCGTCGTCCACAGAAACCTACTGTGTGTTCCTTGCACAAATATTCACTTGCTCCCACGCAGGTTTTGTACCAGCAGAGGCTCATCTCCCAACCCGAGGGACCCGTGGCTGAAGAGCGCTTCCCGGAGATGAACACCCTCCTGCCGATAATGGGGGCGCTGCAGCAGCGACACCTGGAGATGCAGGCAGAGCGCGTCAGCTACACGCACCCCATCGAGGAGCTGACGCTGCAGCGCTTTCCCTTCCCGTCCTATCTTGAGTACAAGGACACCAAAAACTACGCGCTGGTGCTCACCCGGTTCTGCATCGGAATGCTGATACCCTTCTCCTTCTTCGTCGCTATGCTCACCGACGAGAGGGCGACTGGTAAGCTCGACACGCGTCACTCCTGCCCACTGCGGCTGCAGCAGGCCTTCCAGATTGCCAGTCCCTAGCTGTCTCGCCCCGTCTTCAGCTAATTTGAGTTACGTACGTCGGGCAGTCTGGAACATTCCGTAACGATAAAACGAAGACAAGCAGTGTACCTACGACTCCACAAGGCTCATACTACTAGTAGCTATGTATTCCTTAGAGGATAGTTTCCACAGAAAAACGTAAGGAATGTTCTTCTGCAGAATACACCGCATAAAGGTGCACGGTTTCTTCAAAAACAATTATCGCAAGCTCCGAAGATCCTTGTTCGTGTCATTCTTGCTCTCCTAAAGAAAAAAGAAACATTCGACGTGTTTAATCGCCGACGAGAAGCGGCCATCTGATTACGACAAGCTGTCGGCCAGCGCGCTGCGGCAAGAGCCGGTCTTTTCTATTATACCGCCCCTATGGATTCCGTTGGGAAGTATCCTGAGCCGGTTAGCATTGTGTGGGTAGTGTCGGTGGGAGTCCTAGACAGTCCGGGACGTCAAAATGAAAACATTTAGTGTTATGCTCAGTGTCCTTCCATCTTAAGTGTTTGCTATTTGTCGGTTGTTGTAACTCGTGTAGTCATTATTGTTCACTAGTATTGAGAGGTGCTTCGGAGGTACTTGCAGAAATTCTTTTCGGTCCAAATTGTAAAGGCAGAAATAGTGCCGCACGTAGGAATGGGGCATTACAGGGGCGCTGACACGAAAATTTTTGTCTGATGTTTTTTGCCGCAATACGTAGCTGAAGGTCTATTAACTATAACACGGCACATCAAATGCTATAGAGCGCGTCAGATAATTATTTACCTGGCTGTTTATTACCCACTAGTTTCAGCTTTGGTTTGGGAGAGTTCAAAAAACGACAAGACGTCCGGTGCAGTTGGCGCCATCTAGCGCTCGCAATGGGGTAAACGAGTTCGACCACGTAGGCACACATAACTGTGACGCACTTCCGCACGACAACCGACTCGTGCTCGTTTTCTTTCGCCTGTCGCACGTCCTGCGCGTTGTTGTTGTTATCAACAACATTATTGTTATATGTTGTTGTTGTCGCTGTTGCTGTTATCATCGTTACGTGGCAACTATTTTCTTAAGGTCTGGCGTGGCCGTCAGTCTACGCAGCCGCAGCGAATAAGCAATGGCTGCTATGACGTCATCATTGCTAGCTGCACTCTCGGAACTCGGCTGCCGTGGTGACGTCGCGGAAGTTGGGGGTCCCCTTCAGGTACACCTTTGCTATTGTAGATGTCGCGATGTACGGCTTCTAGCGGTCGGTTGCGCATGCGAACTTCAATATTCATTTAAATTACGTTCGGAGCTGTGTTCGCCGTTGAGACTTGGTAGATGACATGTGCATGTCCACGAAAATCAATCCCGCAGGCTTTCTTAGTAGCAAAATTTTGCTGTCAGTGCCCCTTTAAGGGACGAAGGAATAAAAATGCAACCAAGAGAATATCAACACAGCAACAGTAGAAGCTTACGCTCTGTTAACGGAGCCGAAAATGTGAAAATGTACTTGGAGAACAGAATGTTTTGAACGAATCCTAGGAGAGGAACTTTTGCACAAAGGTGCGCTTAAATGTACAGTTGATGATGACAGTACCTTTCTGTGTGCGCGCGCAGGCATGAAGGAGATGCTGCGCGTTATGGGCCTGAGTGACTGGGTGTACTGGGCGAGCCACTACCTGAGCGGCTTCTTCATGCACCTGATCACCGTCACCCTCATGATGCTCTTCGTGAGCGTCAAGAGGAACGACGAGGGTCGCGCCTTCATCCAATTCAGCGACCCGTTCCTGCTATTCACTATCCTTATGTGTTTTTGCAGCAACTGCCAGATGCATGCCATACTGCTATCCCAGTTCTTCGGCAGCTGTAAGTACCAAACTTCGACAAGCTCGCCCCTTCATTCCAAAAGTACTTCTTGCGCGAGTTGGTGCTTACACGTCATATGCGTACGGGGTCGTGATGCAAAATCCATTTCGTGAAAAAGGGATATAACAGGTGGTAGTTGGCGCCTCAGATTGTATTTATTATGCCCCATTTCCCGGAATGGTTTTCGCGTTACAATCCTCTAGGCTTATGACGCCCCTACATTCTTGTCGCGTCGTAACGTTGCCGCAGCCGGAAACAGGTCACACGTTTACGATCGACCTTGAATGCAGGAAACAACGTGCGCAGTGGAAGGGATTCCAAGTCTACACAGTAGCAGTGGCTCACAACGATTTTGCTGTTCTAGCTACGGCGATTTAAGGAATTTTTACCCCTTCCCACCGTGTAGTATTACCACCAGTATCGGGGACGTCCCGGTGTATCTCGCAATGTACACATAACAAAACGCGGGCAAACCAAGTTTCAGTAAAATAACTTTGTTTCTGTTGGACAGTGTGCTGACTCCTTAAGCGCTGCCTGACACCCATGCCAAGAAACTACATTCAAGCCAGGTCCACGCCGCGAAAATCGTCTGAACAGCCTAGCAGTTCTTTAAATGTTAACTGTGATGCAACTGGCGACCGTGGTGAGCTACGTTACGTTAGTCATATTGCTCTTTACCATTATCTACTGACCATACATGCAATCATGCACTTCTTTCTAGCTTGCTTTCTTTCTTTCCTTCGTTCTCTCTTTCTCTCTCTCTTTGTTTTTTTTTCTTTGCATTACGCACCATAGAAACGCCACTGCGGCTATGGGGATCGAACCCGCACCTTCGAGCTAAATTGTCCTTACATTTCATCGCGCAATGGCCTTCCCGTAATCAGTATCCTGTAGCAGTGCCCGAGGGCAAAAGTGCGCTGCGCGCGGCATTGGGTCGAGAGCAAGAGCTGGTCCACTTTTCCGATCCGATACACGGCACAGCCTCGACTTTCAATAGCTCCACTGTTAATATTTCCGATCACGTCTCTCCACCACAGGGGTGGGCAAAGATACTTTGAAATTGTATCGCGATACGATACAAGATACTCGGGCAAGAAGTATTTCGGATACAGATACAAGATACCACCTCAATAATTGTATCCGATACGATACTTGCCATTTGTATCTTAAGATACTTCGATACATTTATAAATTTCATATTATAGACATATATAATGCAGCAGAAAACGCCTATGAACAGGAGTGTTTGCTTTAGAATTTCAGAACTGCGACCAACCAAGTTTAACTTGAATGAAACATGTGTTAGTATCTCAACAACTGTTGTTTTCTGGCTATAATTATATTGTGTTCATTCCCAAACAACTGATTGGGGCTCTTTTGGCTGCTAAACATGACAGGTATGTGTAAGCTACGCTGTCGACGGTTTTTTGTGGTTTTTGTAATTCATGGAAGTCAATGCTCTACTTGCCAACCAGGTAGTGGTTTCCCACCTAATAACAAAAATGGCGATGCAAAACCTCGGCACGATGCCGCAATTACGACTTTGAGTTTAACCTGGTCCGTACGCGTATACCGTTTACGCAGTACCGGACCACGGGACAAGTGTACAGGAGTAACAACGCTCGTAGCGACATTTTGTGACGGATCTTCTATACAGAAAGGACATAAAACCGCAATGACTTCCTAAATTCTAGTTATGTGCTCGCGTAAAGCGCTCGTCATCGACGGATTCACGAATGTGCAATTTTTGTAATAATTTCTCTCTACGAGAGAATTCCAGATATCGTAGCGGTACAAAGTGTCGCAGGATACCTCCGCTACTCATACTCTTGACATTGATTGCGCGAATTACCTTGTGATTTGTGACAGCGAAAAAAACAATGACTCAGAAAGGATGGATATATATATATATATATATATATATATATATATATATATATATATATATATACACATTATTAGTTAAGATGTTTCTCAGCAAAAGGTGTCGTCAGCCAACCAAGTAAGATCACACACTGGAAATTTCACTGCTTGTGGAAAATATCATGAAAGAGCTCGTGGGGACGGTCACAATAATAATTGTTGAGGTTTACATCTCCAAACCACGATATAATTATGAGGGATGCCGTACTGGAGGGCTCTGAAAGTTTAGACCATCTGGTGTTCTTTAAGATGCTCCTAAATCTAAGTACAGTACTGCACGGGACTCAAGTATAACGCCGCTATCGGATTTCGGCCTTTACGGCCGGGATTCGATCCCGCGACCTTCAGGCCAGCAGTCGAGCGCATTAACCACTAGGCCGCCGTGGCGGGTGGTTATAAGCGTTATAAGCTTAGTGGCGGCAGTACCTGCTAGAGCAGCGGACTTCTGCCAGTATTTCTAGTGTCGCGCGGTGATGTTCCGACATCAGTATCTGGTATCTTAAGATATTCGATACATTCTTCAATGTATCGAAAATACAGATACTGATACACGTCTTTCAAGATGTATCGCGATACAGATACAAGATACTGAAGGAGTATCTAAGATAGTATCTAAGATACATGTATCTTCGATACTGCCCAGCACTGCTCCACCAATGCAACGCGCCTAGAAACAGTGGTCGACATGCTTAATGGCAACTTTTGAGTACGACGGTGCGGCAAGAAGTGACGACAGCCGACATGACCGTGCTACTGGCCTTGTCTTTGCTGGACTCATCTGAGACCCTGTAGATATCCGTCATATGCAGTCTCCATCCTGCGATGCATTTACGAACATTGTACTTCCCGTTCGTGTGTTAATTTCGCTAATGCATCTTGCAGCCCAATATGCCATCGCCGGAGCCATGCTCTACTGGACCTTCAGCTGCGTGATGCCCTTCCTCACGCTGGAGCAGGCCGGAGGCCAGGGATACTACTACATACAACGCGACCACAAGCTGTGGACATCCATCTTTCCAGGCATGAGCCTCCACTGGAGCTTCAGAGTCCTGGAGCGCTTCGAGAAGTTCGGTACGACACCGCGCAGAGCGTGTTGCTAAGGGACATCTACTGGCCTCTTCAGGATAGCGCCTCTCTTACGTTCATTTAGGTGCAACATGTCTTAAGGGCCCAAAATATACCCGGCGCAATGATCGTTGTGACTGTGAACAATCATTTCTACAGGGTGAGGCTACTATTGATGTGATCACGAATTTTTCAGCGGAATAATTATGCGATAAACTAGAACACATGTAGGCATCAAATGTGCATGAGGCAATAATGCGAATTTCGTTTATGGAAACGGCCTTTCTTTTGTGCGTGTGTTACACTGTACTGCGGCGAGCGCTAGCAAATAAATACTGTTGTATGTTGGCATTGTCGGTCATGTGATTAATGTACAGAGTGTTCTGGTCATGAGTTATGGCCTTCTATGTCTATGTGTACCCCTCTTTAAAGTGGGATAATGGTACTGTGGACTTCCTCACGGCTGAGTGTATAGGCGTGCTGGATGGCAAGCGTGTATTTTAAAATGAACATTGTACATTTAAGAAAACAAAGTAGAGGCAGAGATAATAAAAAATGTAAAAAAAGCAGCTTCATGAAAGCTCAGAGTTCATTACTTGGCCGCGGCATTCGCTAAATGAACGAAATTTTCGGCACAGGATGAAGAGAAGACGCGGACACGAACTGCATAGTCGGTAACATAGCCGAATAAAAATATTGCGATGTTGCGAGTTTAAAAACACACTAGATACCAGAACAATACATATACATGGCGTCATTACTAGCGTAATTTTTTTATTAAATAGAACTACGCACCATTCACGTTCGTATTTTCTAATGATATGCGTAAGGACGGCAGCCTTATTAATGTAAGTGAGCGCTAATACTTCCTAACAAGTACGCAGAAAGATGTGACATGGCAGGAAAGCCGCCCATCCTGTCTGCTGTGCCTCTGAAAAGGACTAGCTCTGATGCACTTAGAGACATCGTCAACTAGGCCCGCAACGTCCTTTGCAAATTGACGGCAGCTTCCAGTCTTTCCCGTGACTCCGGAATCGCGTACAACATTGTGTTGTAGCGGCGCTCTATCTGGGAAGTGACTCCGCAACTATTAGCATGAAAATTTATTTCTTTCAAATACTTACGGTCCGATAATTAGCATACGCTACTATGGAGTTAAGAGCTGTAGTTTCTTGGTGGCGGTCGCTTAGCATTCTCTGTACGTAATAGATGATACATACATAATGCTAACTCTTATCACGGCAGCGATGTTCCGCATAGTTAACACACGCTACCACTGTACTTCTCCAAGTTGTTCACGTCCGGACGCTGATATTGCGACTGATGACACTTATTCCCATGTGCTATATTCCAAGTAAAAAAAAAACCCTACTGAACGGGTAGCTTGCTTAGCTGTCATCGTTCCTGCAGCATGCTATAGCAAGCGAGAACTCGTGGCACATTTAAGACATTTTCATGACTTTGCTCATATTAATATCTCTTCATAACGCTGGTTACTCGCATATGTGACTGGTGTCGTGCGAGTCACACGAGTTACGACTAGCCACACTCACTGGTGCCTCACTGTAACTCAGCTTAATCACGCCTACATAAAACCTTTTCAGAAGCTTTTCTTTTTCTATGCATACTTTAGTTACGACTGTTGCCACTTCCGAACCACCATAAAAAGTAGACTAAACAGTAGGCCTTTGTAGGCCAATTCAAACGAGACTAAACTTTTGTGCCGTGGAATAAGTTTCGATATCACGTAATCGCTGTGATATGCCAGTTAAGGCGTACTGCAAAACAGTTCGTGCCAGATTGTACATAGGTGACGACGTCAGTACGTACAAGCACAACGGAACACACAATAACAAAAACGGCGTTCTAAGGGGACCGCTAAACCGAAATTAGCTCCAACAGATGTGCATAACCTTTCTACCCACTGTGAAACATCATTTAATGGTTGGAGACAGCACAAAAAGTATCGCAGGGACGAATTCGCCGCAAAAGAATACTGGAAACAGTTCCTGCTTCAGCATCTCTTTGTTCGATAACTGACGCGAGCGGTGGAAGATCAAAATTATTGTTGTTCCGGCTTGTTGGTATAGTTGTCGAACATACAAAACAGCACACAAATGGGACGGGCACAAAGAGGACGCACAGCGCTCGCGTTCATGTGAATTCTTTTTGTCCGTCCCATTTGTGCAGTTGTTTTACATAATGCGCCAAAAGAAATTCGTCCAAGATGTCGGTCGGTAAAGCGAACGCGCTCGTACCCTCGCTTCTCGACACAGTGCCCGAGGGGGCGAACTGGAGCAATTTCTACGATCGTACCGCGACGCCGGACAACATCACGTTGGCCGAGCTCTTGTTCGTGGGCCTGGTGTGCGACTGTACCATCATCTTCTTGGTGTGGTACTTGGACAACGTGCTGCACGTGGGCCCAGGCATCGCGAAGCCGCTCCTATTTCCATTCACGGTAATACCTATACTATACGACATTAAGTGCGTTTCCAGTATGTTCAGCTCGGAAAGAGAAACAGCGCGCAATGGACAGGCGATTGTCCTTTTCGTTTCTCTGTGTACTGTGTCTCTTTATGCCCTGGACATACTGAAAATGATGTCAGATAGCGCAGTCCTAGACATTTTTTGAAGACATCACGAAAGCTTCCCGTCTGTTCTAGGTGATACACATTAAGCAAAGACCAAGAAATAAGTGATTCTAGAAGTAGAAACTTTATTCATCGTGATATGCAGGAACAAGTTTGTATTTATTCACTGTACGCTTAGGTTGGGTTTCGCCTTTCGTACAGTTCGGGAACTTCGGTAGTAAAAGCTTCGGTTAAGGTGCACTTGAAATAATCGAAACCAGGAAGTCGAAAACTGCTAAACACGTCGAAAAGACATTTTTCTTATATTACCACCATGTTCTCCAAGGGGACACCTTTTGAATATTCAATTCCTCTAACAGAGCCAGTGACTCTATTGTGAAGATTGCTGCCGAGATTCTACAGAGGCTGACACTTGATAGTGAGAACCAACCTTCGCATGCCTTCGCGATGCCCAGACTAGCTACTGGCTTCCGAGAATGTCGTCTTTGCGAGCTCCACCCAAGTCAGTCGGAGACCAGGCGAACTTCGAAGCTGAACCGATGGATCAGCTGGTTGCCATCGAGATCATCAACGTCAGCAAGGTACGCACTTTCACATTGGCTAAAGCACATCGCATTTTACTCCAACGTCCTGTTGAACGGATACATCTTTCTGGGTAGGCTATGGCTGTAACAAGGCCCGAGATTATGTGACTAGAGGCGGGATCAGTGGGCCGTAATGGGCAGGCTATGGCTGTAACAAGGCCCGAGATTGTGTGACTAAAGGAAGGATGAGTGGGCTGTGAGTACGTATGTCACGACAGCGCATGTCACAAACATTTACCTCTATAACTTGCTATTTTCTGTAGTGTGTTTGCGATGCCATATGAATACTAAAGCTTTACACGTTCATCTGGTAAAATGTAGAACTGTGCACGTTTTCCACCATAATGTGAGTCCGCACAAACACTTTTCTTCCATATTTACGTATGTAGGCGATAGATATCCCTCACTGACAAAAGACTATTCCGCTACTTTTGTGGAAGGTTTTGTTCAGGATGAAATTTGGTGGAGTGTCTTAAGAGCAGTGCATTACGGTTCTGCTCCTGCTTGAAAGGGTACTGTCCAAGTATGTTCCTCGCTGCTTGAAATGCAAGTGGTGCAGCAACAAATCAAAGCGGGTCTTTGTACCCACAATTCATTGTAAAAAAATCGACACCTACTAGGACAACTTTACTCCACCACAGATCCGGCTCAATATTTAACTGGCCACGTCTTAGTCATCCTTGAAATCACCCAGACAACCTAAATTGCCGTGACATCACATGCTCCTCCATCATCACTACATAGTTACAATTTCCTTTCTTCGCATCATAGCAGGTCTAGATATTTTTATATTTTTCAGAGACAGTACCAGGATCTAGAATCATAATACCACCTAGCTATCGTGAAGGTAAATCTTTCCAGTACAAACGCACGCGAAACAACCGTGGAAGATGACGGTCTCTGGGATAGACACCGACACAAACTCGGGAAGAAGGCTTCCTGAGTTTGTGATACGTTCAGTCTTGATACATTCAGAAGATCCTGACGCCCACAGCAGGGGACGTTGTCCGTGTATACCACCACTGCCTTCGTGACGTGATGGGGAGGAGGAATTCAAAGGCGAGGAGAAACGATGACGCCAATTCGACAACCGATGTGGCTGTCGAAGTTGCCCCTAAGGGAGGGCTGAACTAGGGCGAGGCGTCGCCATCATCTTAAGGTTTGCAACAGGAAAATTATGAGCCTAACACCTAACATTCAGAGATGGAAAGAGATCGGTATCGTTGTCAACACTAAGAAATGCAGGTCGCTTAATGCGTAGAATGGCTAACCAATGGTTAGATGCACCGACCGAATTGACACAACGTTATGGACAACACAGTCAACGATGGCAAGAGGTTCAGTGCGGTGATCAATCCTGAGAAACTGCCAAGCATAAATGCAGACAGCTGGCCCGGGACAGGATCACCTGGAGATTATTACGGGAGGCCTTTGTTGCCCAGCGGATACAGAATAAGCGTAGATGAATTACGAAGACGAATTTGTATTATGGCAGAACAAGCACCAAAATGATCGACTAGAAATATTTGCCAACAAGGTTGTAGCGTAGCGTCAGAGGTACAATTTTACCTGCAGGACTACGACGGTGTCGTGGCCGTTCAGGACGTGTCCATGCGTATATTCGAGAACCAGATCACAGTGCTTCTTGGACACAACGGCGCAGGGAAGACATCTCTGCTCAACATGATTACCGGTGAGATTATCGGAGACCAGTCTGTCGTAGCCGCAGAAATACACCATTTTTTTTATATTCTTATACATCACTTGTACACGGTTGCAAAAGTGAAATACGCTCGTCAGCGAATGAAAACAAAACTTGGAGATACAAAGACCGTATTTTGCCAAAAAGATTACCCTGTATTTGGGCGTTGTATCTGCTTGCTTTTGATTCAAATTTGCCATCTCGCGCGTTCGGGCACAAGGTTGTGCGCTGTACTAGCGTTGCCTCATCATTACGGGCACGTTCCACATTGATAGCTTACATTAATGGAGCGTCCGTGACAGCATGGAAACATTGCATGACCTTTTGTATTGTGGTGTCTCCTTGACACGCTGTCCTTCTCTTTTGCTAGCATTGGCAAGATAATTAGACACGCGACAGACTAGTTAGCGTGGTTTATTGCTCATAAGAATGGAGCGTGCGCCACATAATGGTAAATTCGCATGACCTTTTGTATAGTGCTATCTCCTTGATACTCTGTTTTTCTCTTTTGCTGGCATTGGCAACGCAATTAGGTCTCGAAACGGACTAATTAGCGCGGTTTATCTTAGCTTTGATTTTTTTTTCCTGAATTTCGCTTTCGCTGGCAGTTTTTACGTATTGATTTGTGATCGAGAATAGGTGGCGCGCTTTGAAAACAGCAGGCACAAATTCAATGTTTGTATGCGTATCTGTTGCATGTGTGGACGATCGTTGGAATTTTAGCATTAGTAAATTTTTTCGGATAGTACAGGACACTCTTATCTATAGCACATGCCGTTGGAAGAACAGACCACTTACAGAACGCGTCCACCTCCCGTTCCAGGCTTCTTGGACTGCAGCTCCGGCATGCTGCTTGTGGGCGGCTATGACGTCAGGACCTGCACCAGGGACGCACGGGACAGCATCGGATACTGCGCGCAGTACAACATCCTCATCGACGACCTGACCGTCGAAGAACATCTTATGTACTTTGCCATCGTACGCGAAATTCTACTTCCTCGCATTTTCGCTAATGACGAAAATAGTGTATCTGAGGACAAGGGCCACTAGAGTTCTCCTGCCCTTCCTCCCAAAGTTTGTTTAGACGAACTCATTAACTCTCCGCCGTACAGCTTAGCGACAATGGTGTTGGATTATGAAGCTCGAGGTCGAGTGATCGAATCCCGGCGATAGCAGCCACATTTCGATCGGAGCGAAATGCAGAAACCACCGTGTACACTAATATTCAAGTGCACGTCAAAGAACCCCATGTGGTCCAAATTACTCCTGTGCCCTCCACTACGAAGCTGGCTTCACAATCATACGGCTTTGACACGTAATGCCCGAAGCATTATTTTGTTATTAGACGAACTGCTTAAGTTCAGGTGAGAGTAATATTAAAGCGTGGTTAGGATAACTAATATTTCGAGTATACTCGCCCGCTGTAAGAAAAGTACGATAAAGGTTGGAAACAGAAGGAACCTATTTTGGTATACTGCTTAGAATAGCCTGTCCGCACGCGCTGCGCTGTCAGTGTGTGCGGGCTTACTTATTCAGGTGCTCGTGCCTGACATCAGGTTTAGCTATCTCAATCACTGCTTTTCCTTGGCCACGTTGCGTTAGGGTAGTTAAAGCGCCTGGTGCGCAGACGCTAGGACATCTCGAGACAATTTAGCATTAATTACTAGTTCGACAAAGAACTAGGCTCATCGAGAAAAACCACAGCGGGCGTCCCGTACAATATAGTCATCATCGGCGAATACCGTTTCTCCGTTCCATTTTCCACACACTTCATGGCGAGCACTATTGTTAAAGATATTTTACCATAACGAACAACGCGCCGAAGAAACTTCAATCTGAGAATCTTTACAGCTGGCTGACTAACCATCTCGTATCTCTCGCGGCAGCCTGTAATGTTCTGCTAAATAAATTAAGACTGCAATTCCCGCGTATGTTCAGGACCCTTATATGTATTTTGGAACTTGCCCGGATAATTAACTCGCAGAGTCTTATACGAATACCTGTCGATTATCGAACCTCCAAATGTAGGCCATAGGCACAGCCAATCGCTCATACCCTGCCTTTTTATCCAGATCAAGGGTGTCCCCCTCGAGAAGGCACGCAGCGAGGTCGTTAACCTCCTGCACGACGTAGCTCTCATAGACAGCCGAAACGTGCTCGCCGTGGACCTCTCGCTGGGACAACAGCGGCGACTATGCACGGCAATGGCCATCATAGCCACGCCCAAGGTGAGGGCGCTAGCGAAGGACGTTGGTATACAATAAGGCCCTGCCAAAGTGCAGGGCGTAGGTTCTTATTCAAAACTGTCTCTTACTCTTAGGAGAAAATCCTAGCCAATTCTGGTAGACACTTTAGCGACGATCGCTGGCCTATCAGCGCAAAAGCTTCGAGAGCCCTTGGTTGTTGCAGCCTTTTGATCTTAGTGGTACACGTCATTGGGTGAGTTGGTTCATACTTGAAAACAGAAAGAGAACGCCGTGTGTCCCTACTTCAGTGCCCACAGTTCTTTTCGCGCTCCGTTTTTGCGTTTTCGCTTTTGACCAATGATTACACTGCATATCATTTATCTTGAGCAGAAACCGCAACCAGAAATTCCCGTGGGATTTTTTGCTGTCATACACAACAGGGCTTGCTATAGTCAGGCAACAACCGTAGGGTTAAATCGATGAACGCAACAATTGCGAAATAAAATAATCGATATCTTTAATCAATAAATATATATTTCGTCTTCCTTAGGAAGTGAAACAAGTATACGTGCCAAAATGAAAAGATAGAAGAAAGCATCGCCTCGACAATAACTTCTTCTTGGCCTAGTTGGTGAGAGTACGAAGGCACGATGCCGTCAAGACACCACACATAAGAAGGCACACATAAGAAGCGCTGTCGTTTTGCGCTCCTCCTTATGCGAAGACATGATGCGTTCTTAATGGCATCATGCCTTCGCAGTCGTCTTGACGTTCCTGCACCAGATTCCATTAATAATTTTTTACCGCTAGCGTCGGAATACCTATAACAGTAGCACGTATTCTTGATCCTCGCGTGGCTTTCTCACTAATGTTTTCGTTCAACGAAAAATAGCGTAAGGTCGTTACTGAGACACTGCGAATGGTTTGTGACTTCTTTCTGCGGCCTCTACTTAGGTGATCATACTGGACGAACCAACGGCAAACATGGACCCGGACGGCCGCCGCGAGATGTGGGAGCTGCTGTTGAAGGTTCGTAGGACTTGCTCCATCTTCCTCACCACTCAGCACCTGGACGAAGCGGACGTGCTCGGAGACCGCATCGTCATCATGGCAAACGGACAGATCAGGTTTGCCAAACGCACTGGTCGTAATAGGTTCACTTTTCCGTGCGTTCTGTATACAAAACAAAAGTGCTGCAGTTCTGTGTTGCATTCTGTATACAAAACTCCAGCACTGCCATAAGGCCAATCGCATTGTTAGCGTACGGGTCATTGCGAGGTCTGCACTAATACTCGGAATTCGCGAATAACAGCGTCAAATTTCGCGGTATGTCTGCAGCCTTCCAGTTGAATTGCTTGCCCTTCGAAAATTTACAAATCCGGCCAGAGTTTTATATGAACTCGTTAAGGGTGCGAGTTTACGTGATGAAATGTGCGTAAGAATCTATAGTCATAAACGTGCTGCTAGCTTCCCTGGTAGAGAGACACACGAAAGGAGTCACGTTTTGTAGTAAAGGATGCGGCGTAACTTCGTATTGGTTCCAAACGAGAAATCTGTGAGAATCAGACTATTCAAGAAATTCAGCTCTAAAAAATTTTTCATTCATATTAGGAATATTTCACGTTCGCATGCCTGCACGCCTAGTTTACCAAGTTGATTTGATTGATTTCTGGAGTTTTACGTCACAAAACCACTACAGATTATGAGAGACGCCATATGGTCTCCGGAAATTTCGGCCAATTGGGTTTCTTTAACGTGCACAGACATCGCACAGTACACTGGCAATAAGCTGCCAACTACTCACATCACTCACCCTCATCACTCACCCTCACATCACTCACCCTCATTCAGGCAGTTGTTGTTTTGTGGGGTTTAACGTCCCAAAACCAGCTCTGATTATGAGAGACGCCGTAGTGGAGGTCTCCGGAAATTTCGACCACCTGGGGTTCTTTAACGTGCACTGACATCGCACAACACACGGACCTCAACATTTCGCCTCCATCTAAATGCAGCCACCGCGTCAGGGATTCGATCACGCGACCCTCGGATCAGCAGCCGAGTACCATAGCCACTGCGAGGCCTCATTCAGGCAGTAAATGATACTATAAAGAGGCACGAGAGAGGTAATATATGTTATATATACTTGCAGCAGTATACACACTAATGCTTTAAATATGGCGAATCCACACAGGAACTTAGGCGCGCATTCAGTCGCATCGTTCTGCGCTTGCGCCAGCAATGGCTTGAAACTGCTCCAGGACACTACATTCTCCTGACGCCTACGTCATCCCTACGTCATACAGGTGCGGCGGCTCTCCGACGTTTCTGAAGCAGCGTTTCGGCACGGGCTACCACATGAAGATACAGAAGCTGCCCCGGTGCAACGTACCGGCAATCGAGGACCTTATTCGGAAGTACGCGCCCAAGGTCAAACTTCAAAGCAACTCGGCGAACGAGGTGCTCTTCACATTGGGGCACATCATCGCCACACGAAAGATTGTCGTCATGTTCAAGGTACACACCGCGTGCTTTCCTTTCTTTATCACATATAACGCACGGTAGCAGAATCGTGGTCGTTTGTTAATACGGACTTAATACATATGTGGCGTCCTCATTAGCGGTTGGTTCGCTTATAAAACTATTAAGGGGGACCCTTCGCTATATCTGGCTTCAGTAGCCTGCCTGTCTGTATATGGTACAAGTAAAGCAGGTTAGAGCTATCTCTAAATGGGCAGCATCAGTACGGCCAGACCGGAGGTTGTCTGCGATGGCAACCTGCTTGTGTTCCAAAAAAAAAAAAAAACATTAAGAATTGCGGCTTACGAGGGCTAATGGTAACATTGATGTAATGTTTCAAAAATTAAAAAGAAAAGATAATTCATTTCACCGCAGTGATAATCGTACCTAGGCCCCCTGAACCACGAGCCCGTCACGTATGCGCATTGAGCCGCTATCGGTAGCGAGTCCAGTCATTATCCTATCATTCGCATTGTTCTAACGACTTAATTTATGAATTCGCATCATTTTAAAACGCTCATCCAGCCCAGCTACAGAACGGAATGACGTCTAGAGTATGGACTCCTTTTCTTTTTCTCTTTTTTTTTTTTTGGTTGCTGTTGACAGACGGGTATGTACGGGTGTGAAAAATCCTAACGCCATGGTTAGAGGTGCGCAAGTCAGCGTGTCCTTGTACGCGAACAAATTCATCGGTCTTCTTTGCCATGCCAAGCGAAGCATTAGTTAGAGCCAGCTGGTCACACGTACTGGCTCAGCAATGTAGGTACGAAGAACAAAAGACAAAGGAATAGTGTAATCCAGCAGTCACTTTTTTCTATTTTTTCTTTCCGCCTGAAAATGGGCACTTTCCTCATAAAAAGCTGTTTCTTTTTTCCTTGCGTTGATAAAGATGTGTTAAATCGTCTGATTGGTTCGCATTAGGCCTGCATTCTAGATTTTCCAGGCAACTGAAAGTGCTCGCAAGAACGTGCACTTTTTTTCGTATCCGACGATCAGGGGGATCAGGCGTCAATGTTTTCTAAGGGTGTTGATGTAAAGGACACGCATAGGCAGCGTTTATGCTGCTCCGCGTACGTTCCACTTTAATATAGTAGGTGATCACGTCACAAAAATGGCTTCTGAATTTTAACAAAGGACTGAAGGCACTGCGCATTTCAAATGCACCAAGGAATATGACTGACAAGATATTTTCTAAAGGACTACGGAGCTGAGAGCTCGCTGCCGCGCTTGGCTTTCCAGGGGCTCGAAAAGCGGAGTTCCGAGCTTGGCATCGCCTCCGTGGGTTTGACGGTGACCTCCCTAGAAGACGTCCTGGTGCGCGTTGGCGAAGAACCGAAGGTCCACCACCCCAAGGCCCAAAACTTGCCGTCCCCACTGAGTGATGAGCCCTCCTTCGTCGATGCCAAGCGTAAGACCTCAGACCTCCTTGTGACTCTTCCACCCCGCCCCCGCTCTCTCTCCCTCTGTCTCTCAGATATTGTGCATCACCCTCGGAATGCGTTAAACTCAGTACCATAATGTCGCCCCTTCGAGGGCCACTGAGCCTAATACGACGCGACGCGTCTGGGGAAACATTTAACGGTGCAAAGTGTTGTGTCTGTGGCGTTTCCAGAAGAATAGAACGTAATAAGCACACACACAAAGAAAGGCTAGGCACGGAACGGGCTCCAGTCCCTTGCCTACCGTTACTTCTGTGTGCAGGCTTACTGCATAATATACAGTTCTCAATATAAACATTCAAGTTCCGGATATCGCCACCATCCTCTCGAACGGCTATGCCTCACAATCCTCGGCTGTGCCTTTTATCAATTACTACACATACACGGATTTGGGTGAAAATGACACAACTTTCGAGCACACTCATTCGGCTCCTTAGTGATGCGCTATATAAACGCGGGAGAATAAGTGCAGGTTTCTGTCCCTTCTGTCCGTTTTAATTTTTGCTCATACTTAGGCCCATTATTGGAATCTCGGGGTTACGACGGATGACTATCCTTGGTGTTGCGTCTTCGTGCACATGTTAAAATGCTTTGTCGTCGTTTTATAGAGAAATATCGTCATGTGCATGCTGGAGTCAGAGACCGCTCATATCTTCGATGCATATCACCGCTCCTGACGGGAGTAACAGGGTTCAGCACCATCGAGAGATGACGCACAAAAGGCAGCCGATAACGAAGGGCTTGAATCGCGATTTCTTCTCCAGCTGAGCCATCTTAGGCTGTTGTGGTGGCTTATTAGGCGATTCCTTCTAACATGCGAATCCAGCATGAATAACGCGAAGCACGGATATGTACGCCCCTTTTGTCCCTGTCCTAATCGCAGTTCTCATCTGAAAAGTTTATACCACATATGTTGTGCTTTCGCGTAGAAAAATGTAATGCTGCGGATCGAACGTGTTCAGTTTGAACCTAAATAAAGCGAAACGCCTTTGCGTCGCTTTCCTTCAACAATCACATGCTTTCGGCATGAAGCCTGCTGCTAGTCACTCTTGTTTCAGTTCCGCAACTCGCCATAGCAGAGAAGGCACGAACTGTTGACCGTAGCAGCGCTTACTGCTGTGTCGGTGCTCTTTAGAGCTTGTGACGCGCCAACTCGTTGGACCGCTTCTAGATGGCGACGTGCATAACCATCTCTTCCCGCCCCGCCCCCCACTCCCTTCTCGATCCTTCCTTCTTTCTTCCTTTTTTTCTTTTCCCTTTTTCTTTATCATTATTTTTACTAAAGTTATTTTTCTTGGTGCTAAGCGACACTAGCCCTTTGCAAATGGCTTGGCCACAAAATTATCATCAGGCTCCGTAACCACAGGATGCTTCCACGATTCTAATGGGATGCTGCTAAGTCTCACTGCAATCAGCTAATTAAGACCATACAGGAAGGAAATATACGTGGTGTTGACACGAGAGACTGTGCGGCAAGAGACTAATGGCTAGGGCATCGCGCTTTTGCGTCTGTGGACGGAGATCAGCTTCCATGATCGAGCACCCGATCCGAATTTTATTCCTTACAGTGACATCTTCGGCAAGACAACGGCAGCGGCCGTAGTCGCAAGAACCCGGAGGGGATCACAGATATTTCCCTATTTTTAGGATATAATGATCACCACGCTGCCTCCCGCAGTGTCCGCCATCAGGATCATGGCCAGTACGACAGCCACGGAACCTTCGTTGTTCGCGTGCATCTGGGCCGTGCTGAGCAAGCGGGCCACGTACATGTGGCGAGAGAAGAAGATGCCCCTGTTCAGCTGGATGCTCCCGCCTCTCCTGCTCTTGCTGCTCTTCTTCCTCGAAGACGTGGGTCTCCGCGGCAGTGGCTACGACGTGGAGCACGCCGGCGACAGCGTCCGTTACACCTTTCCCGAAGTGGTTGGTGACGCGCAGGTGAGCCGCACGTGCGCAGCTCACCTGGTGAGCTATAACCTGAACGTAACAGAGAAGCCTACATATAGGTTTCTTATAGGAAAGCCTTCGCAGATTTCAAAGGTCGTTCGTCAGGTTTCGCCACTGAAAATCAAAGGAGCGGTGAGCGCACCAGGGATTTGTCCAAATCTTCTGGTTCCGAGAGAGGCTAGGGGTGTTGTTGAAGAGCGCGGGAAGGGGGTGAGAGGGAGGGTTGGATACGAAGTTGGTGGTTGGCTAGTATAATTTTTTGTGTATGTGGAGATCCATATTAGGGTGGGGGGTAACAAATTCCTGGAGCGTTCATTGCTTGGAAGTGATGGCAGGTGTAAATTACCAAGCACTTTCTTGGCTCGAAAGGGTCGAAATTTGGAACAGGAACAACATGCGCCCTCCATTTCTTTGAACTCGAGCTTTGAGAGGGACTACCAGGCTTACACGCACGTGCCTATGTCGGCCGTATTGTTAAATCGGTGGTCTGTTGCGTCAAGCGCGCGATTTGATTTAAGTAGTCGTGAACGTCGGTAACCAAGGTGCGTTGCCTTTCATTCAAGTGATGCGCAGCGAGCTAACGACGGCATCAATAAGCAAAATAGTCATAATAATAATAATAATAATAATAATAATAATAATAATAATAATAATAATAATAAACGAGAAAGAAAAGTCGGGATCTCCTCAAGTCAATGAAGTACTTCCACACCTGCTGCAGTTCGAAGTAAACAGCGCTAAAGGATCCAGTGTTTGGCTGAGAGAATCCCTCCTGGAGGTACGATAACGGACATTTCATTACCATCATGACCAATGACAAACCTATTTGTAAAATACTTTTGTGAAGGCGTTAGTACAGCGTTGTGTGAAGCTCTTTGAGAAAAGTCGCTACAATTCAAAGGCGGTAGTGTGGGGCTGACTCCATACGCTTTGGAGATATCGCAGCACCTTCTGAAAACGGCCAGACGAAAAGAAAATTGCTAACAGAGACCGAAGAAATTGACGTCTGAAAGCTCACAGATATGATGTAACTAATATGTTATGTGAAAGCCAGCAAGTGGGCGTAAGGTTCAAGAAAAGAAAAAATGTGAAAATAGCGCAAGGAAAGTGAGAAGTGGTAACATTCCTCTTTCTTCTGGGCTTAAGAACTTATTTGACCTTCTCATTTCTTGCTTCATTTTCATTTGTCAAACTTATCGCAGACCACAGAAATTAATATTTCATAAATTAGTAACTGCTATATAGGCATAACTGCATTGTAACGTGCCCCTCATAAGTGTATAGCAAAAAAGCTACAGCAGGCATTTGTAGCCCGGTCCATATTGAATTTTCGCAGCAATGAGCAATGGCAACTACCATAGCCTAACGGCATGAGATATTCGGTCGTGGTTATGGAAGTTTCGATGGTCTCTCTTGTCCAGGGTTTCTACGCAGTGGACACGCAGTTGTCATTCATGGACAAGTGGCTGCGCCCCTTGACCAGCGACGAGGACGACTTCGTCATGACGGAGGAAGACCCGTCCACCGACCTCACGGCGTATCTACTCGACATCGCCAAGGACACGCTGCGCAGATATGTCTTCAACATCCACTTCGGCGTCCAATTGGTCAAAAAGGAAGGGTAAGCGCTTTCTATGAAGAGTTAATTCAAAATTATTATAGAAAAATGATGAGAGCCGAACGGCAGCAGAAAGGAAAAGATCGCTACCCTTCTTTTACCGGGAAATCAGGATAAGAGAAGCTTGGCGTGTGCGTACCTCACCTGCTTTTTGTTTTTTGGTTTTATTTCTTGAGTGCGGTTTCCTTTGTTAATCTTTGAAAGTCCTAAGCAAGGCACTCACATCATTCAGATGAGTTCCATCTCGCAAGAGTGGGTGCATAGTGCAGTGATTAAGACACCCACATTCAGTGGTTGGGGACCCCCGAGGTTCAAATTCCAGCACCGCCAACAATTCCTTTCCCAGTCTAATGCATTAGTTTTCCTCTAGCGCATCATGGAGGACTCGAGGAGTTCCACATCAATGCCACTCACAAGGGAAAAGAAGTGCGTGCAACTGGGTTTTTGCGTAACTACAACAGCACCACAGAAACCTATAGCACAATACGAACTTCACTCGGAAACCAAAATACAATTAATACTAAAGCATGACTGGTTGGCATATATGTGTAGTATGAATGAAGCCAATCTTTCGTGCACCTGTCCTCCTCATGAGTATATGGTCACCTCTTCCTCGATCGACCTATCCCAAGGTACCAAGGCGCAGCTTGCAGAGACTGGTGGTCCCTCGCAAATGCTTACTCTCATCCCTTCCAGGAATGCAATCTGGTACAACGGCCAAATCCAGCACGCGGCGCCCCTGGCAGTGACTCTGTACAACACGGCGCGTCTCCGGAACGTCACCAACGACGCCAATGCAGACTTCGTCTTCGAAGTGACGGCGCGCGGGTACGAGGAGCTTCACGTGGCCGCGGGAAGCGGCTCCGGTGTCAAGGAAGAGGACCTTCGCAGCCAGAACACGTACCGCGTCCTCCTGCCCAAGGTGCTGCGGTCCATATTTTTCCCCCTCGTGTCCTGCCTCATGTGCAGCAACTTCGTCATCTTTCCGACCGCAGAGAGGGCGCTCCAGGTACCTTTCTAGCGTGTGCCCGCAATACAAGGTCCGCCGCGGTGGTGTATATAGTGGTTACGGTACTCGGCTGCCACCCAAAAAACGCGGGTTCGATCCCGGCCGCAGCGGTCGCATTTTCGATGCAGGCGAAAATGCCAGAGGCCCGTTTAATGTGTGTTGTCAGTGCGCGTTAAAGAACCCGAGGTGGTCTAAATTTCCGGAGCCCTCCACTACGGCCTTTCTCTCTTCTCTATCTCTTTTGCTTCCTTTCCCCCACTCCCACGGACGCTTAGCCGTGCTCCCTACATGGGCTGCAGAAATTATCGTCCTTTCCTAACCGAACCACAATCAATCAATCAATCACAGGGTTCAATCCCTAGCGCTGCAGCACACCCACCAGTTTCCTTATTCTTAAAGGGAAAGAGGTATCGCAAGCAAGCTCTCAGGGGTGTGGGTACCAGCCTCGAGAAGTTGGTCTCTCCACTGCGCTTTTTTAATCCTTCTCCCCCTTAAGCCGTTTCTCTACATCGTTTATTCACGTAGTGCTACTTCATAGATTACACAAATGCGCGTGCTTCTTTCAGTGAGTGAGCGAGCGAGCGAGTGAGTGAGTGAGTGAGTGAGTGAGTGAGTGAGTGAGTGAGTGAGTGAGTGAGTGAGTGAGTGAGTGAGTGAGTGAGTGAGTGAGTGAGTGAGTGAGTGAGTGAGTGAGTGAGAAGTTTATCCATCAACCACTATCTATGCACAGATGTCGGCAGTTTGCGTTCCACGGCTCACGGACTAGCCTTTGCAGAGGGAACAATAAAGGAAAACGCCAAATCACTTGAGGCGAAATTTATATTAGTGGCGCCCTGGCATGGCTCCCGTAACAATGTTTAGGTGATTTACCGTGCTGGGTAACAAACAAAACAAACTCGCATTTGAGAGCGTTGCTTAAACTTACCGATAGTGACACGCATAATGAGGCGCACGCTTCACGTCAAGAAATGATGAGTCACAGCTGCACTGTCTGCTTTGGAGGTGTGGCGCCACAATGAATGTGTATTTCGCTGAACGTAATGGCGCTCAACGGGAACTACCGAACCCTATTCTCGAAAGTGCCACTATGCAGATCAGATGTACTCTATTTGGCGCGGCCGCAAGTGTGAACGCCACCCTTGACGCATCACCGCCGCATTACCTGTGGGAAACAGCGGCGCATGCTTCGCACTTCCCCCGTCTTCCCTTTAGTAGATCTGTCATGATTTTTACTCAGGTCGGCTAAACCATTCATATGCGCTACCATATCAATGCGCTTGTAACATAAATTGCCATGAGAATGTCTGGGTCGCTATACAAAGTGCACGCGAATTTCACTGTGTCACCTCTTTCGAGCAGGTGAAGCACCTGCACATGATCTCTGGCCTGGGACCCGTCATGTACTGGATCGTAAACTTTGCCTTCGACTTCATGTTCTACATGGGCACGGCGATGATTGTGCTGCTTCCGCTGCCTCTCGTCCCGCAAACCACGCCAATGCAGACTTCGTCTTCGAAGTGACGGCGCGCGGGTACGAGGAGCTTCACGTGGCCGCGGGAAGCGGCTCCGGTGTCAAGGAAGAGGACCTTCGCAGCCAGAACACGTACCGCGTCCTCCTGCCCAAGGTGCTGCGGTCCATATTTTTCCCCCTCGTGTCCTGCCTCATGTGCAGCAACTTCGTCATCTTTCCGACCGCAGAGAGGGCGCTCCAGGTACATCTCTAGTGTGTGCCCGCAATACAAGGTCCGCCGCGGTGGTGTATATAGTGGTTACGGTACTCGGCTGCCACCCAAAAAACGCGGGTTCGATCCCGGCCGCGGCGGTCGCATTTTCGAAGCAGGCGAAAATGCCAGAGGCCCGTGTACTCTGCGTTGTCAGCGCACGTTAAAGAGCCCCGGGTGGTCTAAGTTTCTAGAGCCCTCCACTACGGCCTCTCTCTCCCCTCTATCTCCTTCACTCCCTTTCCCCCACCCCACGGACGCTTAGCCGTGCTCCCTACATGGGCTGCAGAAATTATCGTCCTTTCCTAACCGAACCACAATCAATCAATCAATCACAGGGTTCAATCCCTAGCGCTGCAGCACACCCACCAGTTTCCTTATTCTTAAGGGGAAAGAGGTATCGCGAGCAAGCTCTCAGGGGTGTGGGTACCAGCCTCGAGAAGTTGGTCTCTCCACTGCGCTTTTTTAATCCTTCTCCCCTTTAAGCCGTTTCTCTACATCGTTTATTCACGTAGTGCTACTTCATAGATTACACAAATGCGCGTGCTTCTTTCAGTGAGTGAGTGAGCGAGTGAGCGAGTGAGTGAGTGAGTGAGTGAGTGAGTGAGTGAGTGAGTGAGTGAGTGAGTGGAGTGAGTGAGTGAGTGAGTGAGTGAGTGAGTGAGTGAGTGAGTGAGTGAGTGAGTGAGTGAGTGAGTGAGTGAGTGAGTGAGTGAGTGAGAAGTTTATGCATCAACCACTATCTATGCACAGATGTCGGCAGTTTGCGTTCCACGGCTCACGGACTAGCCTTTGCAGAGGGAACAATAAAGGAAAACGCCAAATCACTTGAGGCGAAATTTATATTAGTGGCGCCCTGGCATGGCTCCCGTAACAATGTTTAGGTGATTTACTGTGCTGGGTAACAAACAAAACAAACTCGCATTTGAGAGCGTTGCTTAAACTTACCGATAGTGACACGCATAATGAGGCGCACGCTTCACGTCAAGAAATGATGAGTCACAGCTGCACTGTCTGCTTTGGAGGTGTGGCGCCACAATGAATGTGTATTTCGCTGAACGTAATGGCGCTCAACGGGAACTACCGAACCCTATTCTCGAAAGTGCCACTATGCAGATCAGATGTACTCTATTTGGCGCGGCCGCAAGTGTGAACGCCACCCTTGACGCATCACCGCCGCATTACCTGTGGGAAACAGCGGCGCATGCTTCGCACTTCCCCGTTTTCCCTTTAGTAGATCTGTCATGATTTTTACTCAGGTCGGCTAAACCATTCATAATATGCGCTACCATCTCAATGCGCTTGTAACATAAATTGCCATGAGAATGTCTGGGTCGCTATACAAAGTGCACGCGAATTTCACTGTGTCACCTCTTTCGAGCAGGTGAAGCACCTGCACATGATCTCTGGCCTGGGACCCGTCATGTACTGGATCGTAAACTTTGCCTTCGACTTCATGTTCTACATGGGTACGGCGATGATTGTGCTGCTTCCGCTGCCTCTCGTCCCGCAAACCACGCTGGCCACCGAGGACTACCGTGAGTTCTCCACATCGAGTACCAATCGCTTCTTCGCCTCATATTTTTCCAGTGATGTCCTTCAAAAAGTTACGGAGTTGCAATCGCACGCAGACATGCAGTAGCCAAATGCGAAGATATAAGGACGCTTATACTCGAGGAGGTTGGTTTTAAAAACGCTGTAGTAGTCACGTCCGCCGAACCTTACCGCCGCGTGTGAAGACGGCGTTTCCCTGTACTTTAGCCCCAAAATCTTACCAAAACTTCGAGAAACCAGTCGCAGCTCAAGCGCTCCTGATCAGCTAATGTATATACTAGGCTAACTGGAATGTAAAAGCATTGGCTTCGGAATAAAATATTAGCATGCGCATTCCACAGACGCCGTGACGTTGCATGCAAGTTGGATTGACGTTCAAGTTTAATCCAAAGGCCAGTAACGCAAATAGACACTTCGAGCACCAGCTACCCAGCAATATTAACAGCTCTGACGATACCAGAAGCGCGAGGGCAACGCTTCTCGTAAGTATGGGAAGATGGCCGCCGCCGGCTCCCCACTTAGCATGCAATCTCCACTACAGCTATTTTTTCAAACCTCATTGCTTGTAGACCCATTCGTTGATGACATTCCAATGACTCCCCACAAAGTGGCGTGATTTCTTGAAAGAGCAGCGGGCGCTTTCCAATTTTAATTTGAAGCCAAATGACGAGTTCACTGATGCGTTCACTGTAATAATATTTGGCTGACATGCCCACAGGAGCCGCAAAGACTGCATGGCAGCGCATTCCGTATATATTCAGAAACTCTCACAAGGCCATTTAATATTTTTCTAGTAATCTGCGGATCGTGATGTTAACTGGTTATACAATGTGTTCTAGAAAACATACTCTAGCCTCTTTTTAAGGACGATATTTTTTCTTGGGCTATAAGCGTCTGTCTGTCTGTCTGTCTGTCTGTCTGTCTGTCTGTCTGTCTGTCTGTTGGTGGCACGGGGTCATACAGGTCAGCATTATACAGAGTAAAGGAAATGTCACGTATTTCAGGCAATATATATGTACATAACTGTGATCAGCGGCGTTCATTTGATTCACAATACACCACATTGGCCTGGAAATGAAAAATCAGGGCGTTAGAAATAGTGTCAAAGAGACGCTTTAAAATCGAGCCGACATAAGCCGCGGCTTTGTAGCCGGCTTTAAGTGAACAGTAACAAGAGGCCCCAGCAGATGGTGCGAGAGCAGGGCGAACGCGAGATATTTGAATTGAATTCAGCAAAACATCCATTGCATCCATCATCGGATGATGAGCGACAGGGGATGCGCGCGTGCGCGTGCACATGGGTGGAGTGTCATGCCAAGATGCGCTGTGGCATATAATAGGCCACCCCAAATCGTGACAGACCTGTTGCTTTGACCTTGCAGAGCTCATTTTCGTCCTCAACCTTCTTCACGGCTACGCTGCACTTCCCACCATCTACGTCTGCTCCTTCCTGTTCGACAGCCCGATCAGGGCTTACTCGGTGATCGTCATCTTAACCTTCGTCATCTGTGAGTTGACCGTCAAAGCTGGACCCGAGCACTGCCAGAAAAGTTGGCATGATGAAACAAACGATAAACTTTGTTGTCCATTAAAAGAACTCCGGCGCATTTTTACCATATCACAATTTTTCCGTTAGCAAACGATATTCACAGTCCTGTGACCGATATTGTGTTTTATTTGGCGTTTAAAATATAAGCTATTATAAAATAAGCACCTAACGTTTAGTTTAAGCCGGAACGCGTATCCGCTTCTTGCAAATGATATGATGAATTCAAAATGTACGTCTGTAGTTACTGTATGCAAGGGACGCATGTGATGCTAGCAGCTCAAACTCAATATGGGTAATCGCATCCGGCGACAAGGCGAGCTGTGACCTTTCCTTGAAGCGGCGATATTGGCTTCGATTGATGGCCCTTATGAGGGACGTATAGGCTTCCACGTCGCTAACGCAAGGTATTCCGCAAAATTCGCTATTTGAAGGCACGATTTGACAATGCACAGCCGACCTTTAAACCTGTGTCTCAGAAAAACCTAAAGAAGGTTCAGTCATATCGCTCGACAAAGATACTCAACACACCAAAGATATATCGAAACTTACTGAAACTTCTCATTATTCGTGAGTGTTACTTTGAAGTCGTTAACGCATTTCGCATCCTTGGGATTGCGCATTCCACCCCCCCCCCCCCCCGCTTCTCGTCTTGTCGTTGCCCTGTGCTTGTGCGGCGTCGAAGCCCCTTTGTGGTTAAATGGCCGTTACTAAACATTAATACTACCGGTGATTAAAGTTCTTCCTGGTGAAAGATTGTATGGCTATTACTACAATAAAGTCATGGATGTTTGAGGTCAACAACATAAATATACTGGTGTTTCCGTGAGTCCTATATGACATTCTAAGAGACAGGGAGAACGAATTTATTTGTCACGTGCCATGAAGTGTCACGTGTCTCGACGAGCCAAGTTTCAGGTGGGTTGTGATGACAAGCTGACATTTCCACCCACTGGATCCGCACAAGGCACACACACACGCACACACCATACACACACACCATACATACATACATACATACATACATACATGCATGCATGCATACGTACATACATACATACATACATACATACATACATACATACATACATACTACGTACGTACGTACGTACGTACGTACGTACGTACATACATACATACATACATACATACATACATACATACATACATACATACATACATACATACATACATACATACTCGTTATATAATAAGCAATAAAGTGAACTTCGGTAACAGTACTGTGAGCAAAATCAACGAAAACAAGTTAACGTTACGATTCTACCGTAATCTGCGCAGCTTCTGGGGGTTCTTTGGTTGCGGTGTTCATGGAGCACTACGGTGACGAACTCCATAACGCCGTACTGACCACCTTCATAGAAGTGGGCCTCCAAGTACTGAGGCTGCTGCCCAATCAATCCTACTCGCGGGGCATGACCAAGATTCTTCAGTTGGCCAGGGAGAACGGCATCTGTCGCAGGGGAGGACTGCAGCTGGAGAGCCGTTGCCAGACCAGGCAGGCCCAAGGCAGACTGTCCCTGCTGCAGTGTTGCTTGCGTGAGTACTGTGTCGTCATCTGTTGTTTCTCTGTTATGGAGCTATTTATTTGCTGGAATTCGGTGCAGTGTTGGTACCTAATGCCGGAGCAGGGAACAGCGATCACAACCAGAAGTGGTCATACCGATACAAGCGCTGGAAATGATGACGCAGAAGCGTCGTTTTTCTCCGCTAGAATTCATTCATTCATT
The DNA here is from genome assembly GCA_013339685.2 of Hyalomma asiaticum. NCBI lineage: Eukaryota > Metazoa > Arthropoda > Arachnida > Ixodida > Ixodidae > Hyalomma > Hyalomma asiaticum. Next base: position 30,705,771 of record CM023489.1, read on the forward strand.
CAGCACATCGGGCCTCAGATAGGCCTACATGTTGGTGTGAGGGTAGGGTGTAGTAAAATATAGAAGAGATCAGACAAAAACACAGACATCGTCTTGAGAGCTAGGCTACAGGAAGTCATGTCATAGTCTCTACCTGTTAAATAAACCGGTCGGTGACCCAGCCTGCACTGCGGACCATATTCAGCACCTATCAATTGAAGGCTGCCGCTGTAACACCTAACCACTGCTACAGTGAGGTCTTCCTACGGCACAAAGGAATTAGGTTGATCCCTCCAATATGGAAATCGGTATAACACGAAAATGAAACGCGTGTTCCCTAAAGTAGTCAAAAGCTTCAGTGAAAACGCCCCTACAGCACCTTACTTCACTGATGTAGATGGACATTATGTGCATAGAATGTGGAGATGTGAGGCGCTTGGCGATGGACTCAAGAGGCGGGAGATGGGATGGGTACTCCTGGCACGTGAAGCCGTTGCGGGTAAACACCCATGCATCTGCGAGCTGCACATGGTTGCTCGAGCAGTGGCACACTGGCGAAAGCTCTCGAACGGCTCGAAACTGGGTAATTTTTCCAGGGACACTACGTTCTGCACACGCTGGAGGCCTAAGGAAATCCGCCATAGAGCACAGCGGCTCGAAACCGACGACAAACAGCACGAGCGGAACCAGAACCGAACACAGCCTATAATGTTCACCCTTTTCTTTATATCAATGTGAGAACATGGATGTCCAGCCTCATCAACTTCTAAAGCAATCGGTCATCGCGATCTCACCGTCACTGTTCGTTTATCGGCGCTAGAGTTCACGCATAAGAGCCCAGCTATGCGGCTGTCTCACTGGTAGAGGAAATATGGCGGAAGGCGTTGAGCTCGTCTCGAGAACATGGCGTCTCGTCTCTGCTCATTCCCCCTGCACCTTGCGAAGCTGATAGCCGAACAACCTTATGAGTTGCCGAAATAAAGGTGTGTATTTCTTAATCTCGAAGCACATTTTGGCCGTTCTTGGAGCCAGTGAGTAGCTTCCGCCGGACTCCTGCCGGTAAGAAAGATGCCAGCACGCTTTTGACCAGGTGCTTGAGGAGACACGTAGTGCTTCGTCAATTAACGACGTGCGACCGCCATGTGTTCCTATATATAAGATCATCCCTTCCTGTTTTTGTATACGCACTAGACTCGGGTAAATTTCAAGCGTCCGCCGCCGCCCTGGCAGGCAGCTCGGAAGCGACCCTGTCCCCCCCTCCCCCCTGCTGTTTTATGAGTCAATCACCTAACATTACCTTTAATGGGGCTTGCCTCTTGCACTGTAGGGCCTAGCTATTGTACAATGCACGACTGAGGCACCCTCGCGCGTCTTGCATTGCAGACCTTGATGCGCCGGACCCATCCGAGTACGCCATCAAGCCGTTAGACGCGAACCCTTACTCGGCCTTCTACGAGTTCATCACGCTCACTCTCGAGGGGCCGGTACTCTTCGTGCTGCTGGTGTGCATCGAGCTGTGGCTCCCATCGGTGGACCAGTCGCTCAGCTCGCTTGATCCGAACGTCTACCGAAGGGTGTCGTCCCGACGGCCGGTGCCACCCGCGCAGTCGGCAAGGCCCTGGCCGGCGGCAAGAAGGTGGTCACCATATCGCTTCTGCTTTACTAGTGTGCTTGCCGGAATACTCAAATCAAGCCGCTTACGCTTGTCACCAGCCTACATTTAGGACTATCATTGCCCGAACAAGCGAGCCTAATTTTAGAATCGTAGGCTCTAAGGTTGATGATGATGATAATCGGGATGGTGAACAACTCGGCGGCGTCACCCACATCACGGCCTCTCATGACAGTGAATCACCTCTTCGAGTCCGACGTCTACGTCGAAAGCAATGCAATGTTGCAGGCAACTTACCCTCATTTGCTCGATAGTGTGCGTTGTTGCACTTGGTCGCTTGGCTTTAGTCAAGACGCTTATACTTGTCATCAACTTATATATGGAACTATAGTGTTCCTCGAACAAGCTAGTCATACAGAGTCCAAGGTTGGACACCTTGATTCTAAAGTGAGCGTCTCAATGCCTGACGTGGCTCAAGAAACGCAAACGAAAGGTGCCAAAGGAGACTCCCCACGAAAGGTATCAAACATTCGATGTCATAACAAACGACAACGTCCAACAAATTACGAGCAATTCAAGAAACCCAAAGGGTGTGCTTAGGAGTAATTACAAGTGAATAATGAAACCCACACAGCAGTTAGCAGTAACCACGAATAATACAATGGACCCAAAGAGCAATGAGAAGTAATAAGAAGCAGTTCAATAGACGCGGAGTAGTCGGGAGTAATCTTTATGAGAACGCGTAATGGATATCGCGATCAGGTCATCTTAATCTGCGATCTTCTGAGATAGTTATCGTTCAGAAAACCCGATACAACACCAGTTGGCAGGATTTGGTAATAGTATGCCTCGCCACAGCGGTCTAGTGCCTATGGCACTCGGCTGCTAATCCGAAGGTCGTGGGATCGAATCCCGGCCTCGGAGGCTGCATTTCGATCGAGGCGAAATGTTGAGGCCCGTGTACTGTCACTCCACTACCGCGGCGTCTCTCATAATCAAATCGTGGTTTAGGGACACAAAAACCCAGAAACCAATCATCATTTGGCAATAGTATGAGTGAGCGCAAACGAATATTAGCCATCGTTTAGACGTAGTTAGCCGTGAAGGTGACACAAACCTCATTAGCCGTAATACGGAAAAGACTAATCCAGATTAGCCAGCGCCAACCACTGCTGGCAGTACGCGAGTAACAACGGTATTCCAGGACAACGCTTTTCGCCTGTTGACAACTCACAAACTCGCAGATATGACCTCTTGTATACAATTCATGCCAAGACAAACTCACAAATATAAAAAAATGCTCGGATAAAGCTCACTGCATAATCCGCGTTCGTCTTTCCTATAAAGCCCCCCTTGTAGTATTACACAGGAAAAATGGGGGGCTAATAAAAGTTGGTAGTATTGAAGCACGGTATACGCTAAAGTGTGCTTTCTCACGTAACAATCGCGAGCAAAAAAATCACAGCGTCAGAGCTGTTGTTAGCGTTGTTAACGCTTGCGCGTTTCGCATTCCTTTGGCTGGCGCAAGCAGCGCGAGGACTCGGACGTGATGCTGGAGAACCAGATGATAGCCGGGATGGTGAACAACCCGGCGGCGTCGCCGACGTCACGACCTCTCATGATAGTGAATCGCCTCTTCAAGTCCTACGGCTACGTCGAAAGCAACCCAGTGCTGCAGGCAAGTCTCATCGATTCGCACGATTGTGTATGTTATCACCCTTGTCACTGCTAAAGTTGGAATGTACTGTTGTATGAGTTGCAGTATTCGGGTCGCAAGATAGTGGGATCTTGCTCACGAGAAAAATAATATAGATTCAAGGGAAGAAATCTCTTTGCTGTATACTCAACCGCACTGCGCCCTATGAAAAGGAATCAGAACGTGTCCCTTGGTCTTTGCCGCGATGGTTATGGTGCTCAGCCGCTGACTCGAAGGTCGCGGGTTCGATCCTGGCCACGGCAGTCGCATTTTCAGTGGAGTCGAAAATGGCAAAAACCCGCGTACAGCGATTAAAACTCGGACCGCGTGACGGGCGGCGCATTCTATGCTACTGGAGTGGTCCGGGTGATCACAGAGCATCCAAATTGAGCCACAATGCTTCAAAAAGTCTCTCGCTATCACTGAGTGCCAAAATGAATTCCCTTGCTGTAACGCGTTTCGTTCACTGATCAATGTTTTTGGTGCATGTTAAACAGCCCCGGGTGGTCAATATTGCCGGAGCCTTCCACTTCGATATGCATCGTAATCATGTCGTGGTTTTGGCGCGTAAAGCCCCAGCAATCATTATTAAAACGTGTCACATGGTTGTCACGATGAAGGACATAGTATATACAAACCCTCAAAGAATCGAACTTTTCGTTGCGAAAACATGTGCCCAGCGAACAAAGGAACTCTTTGTAAAGCAAGAGCGGCGAGCGAAACCGTCGATCGCAAGCAAAAACTGATCGGAGAGATGTGTTGGCTTTTATAAATGCGTCACAGTACATCCTAATTGCATCACTGATGTTGGCGTGACATCTGAAACGTGCACAAGCTCACGTAGTTAAGAGCACTCGGAAACAATTGAAAATCTTCACGTCAAGGCGCGGCGTGCGCCGAGCGATAACAACAGACATGCTGGCTGAAACACGATACGAAAACCAAAGATCGCGTGACAAACGCATCGAAGGTGTTAAAGAAGAACGGCTCGGTCGTAGAGCACGGAACGTGTACGCGAGCGGGAAAGCAGGGTGACAGGCCTTTGGGCCGATGACAAACGTCACTGAAATGGAGCACGGCAGAACGCCTCCGAAAGAGGAGCAGGACAGACCTTGGTCGCAGTGCAATCTCAGATGTTGCTCCAGCTGGTGCAGCGGCGGCCAGTTCGTAACCTAACTGTTGTAATCACGTATTCCTTCACCTATAACAGGCTATCATCACAGTATTTTTCATGCCAGCTTGTTTTTTAGAACGTACTCTTATCTACGAGTGGTACGGCTCCTGCTGGTAAGGATACCATCAGAGGTATATAATGTAAACCAGTAGCGAATCTCCCTTAGAGGACCACATGTCAGGAAAATGGCAGCTCGTCGCGACATACGTGCAACTAGAGGCAGAAAAAAAAATGAAGTTTAAATTAAACCTATGGGACATCCCAACCGGAGAGGAAACAATGTCGCACTAATAAGCTTAACGGCCCGAAGTTAGAAAGTGTTTCTTTCTCCCTTATGCGGCTGCGTTTTTACTTTCGGTAGCTATGAGCATTTTCTGCACGTATTTACAGCTCGATAATGGCAGTTTGCGAGAGTAACAAGAAATATCTGAGAAACACGCTACATTCCGCTAAAAATTTAATTTACTAGCAAATTATTGTACTCGTATAGCCACTAGTGTTACGGAACAGTCCACGAGTACAATGTTTCAATACTTCTCTTTTTTTTTATAAGGTGTTGCTATGTAGGCCTTCATGGAACTCACCTTGCTGAACCAAGGGAAAGCGTATGGAGCGAGACAGCAGTCATGCTCTTGCAGCCGTAAACAGCACAACGTTTCCTTGCGTGGCATGTTGTATACGCTGCCACGAAGGGCGAAAGCGTACCATTCGCGAGCCAGCAGCAGTAATGTGCCGTTTAGGAACAGTTCTCCACAGCTGCTGTGAGCTAGTCTAGTTTCAGTAAAGTCTAGCATGGGGTAACCGACACACATATTTAAAGGAATGGCACACAGACAACACGCGCGCGACCACTACGCAATAATGGGGAGTGGCATGCTGACCCGATAATACGGAAACCGTACACAAAGCCACATTGCCAGACTAGATGCACACTCCCGCTGCATCCGGCGATAGAGCGAACAATCGGACACACAACATTTTAGCAATGCGCCAGAATAAATCCCTAACTGAATCACTTAAGTGTCACATGTAAAATTTGAGAAATTTATGAAAGTTCGACTGAGTTTCTTGGTTCTCGCCAATTGTACCTACTAGTCGCGCAGAAATTGCATGCTGCGTGTTCATGTCCGTGGCAATAGGTATTCTACAACATTTTTTTTTTCAGCTTTCGATACTGATATTTAAAATTGACCCTGTATCGTGTCCTGCTTCAGCGTTTCCAGAGCGCCCCAGTCGTCTGAGCGGAACAACGCTTGAGACTAAAAAGTGAAAGTGGAGAGGGTTTCGTAACTCCCCTCCCCCTCCTTCCCCCTTCTACTTCACTGTTTTTTGTCAGTTTTCCGTCACATGATCTTCACGCTTGCCTTCTGAGTAGATAACGCTCCGTATCGAAAAAGAAAAGAAAGAAAAATGGTGATAATGGCTTTCGAACTGGGTGCCCAAAAGTGTTGGAATTCCGCATCTTGCTATTTGCTGGAATCTGGCTTGCTGGAATTTCTCGTGCGTGACATGTGCTATCGAACGTCGTACCATTAGCACATACCTTCTAGTGCGCTAATTCTGCGCTACAAGAAATCGGAGACGAACAAACGAAACTCCAATTTACACTTTTGTCATTATGCATGCGAAGGCATCAGCTCTTGTGGTCAGACTGAAGCGTAAAGATTGAACTCGCCAGTACTGCCCTTCCGTGGGCGACGCGATATTAAGAGCTCTAATATGAAAACGTACGCAACTCATCTGTGAGTCGAACTCTTGTGAAAACTTGTCGAAGGTATCCTAATCTTTCAATGCATATGTCTTTGTCTGCCGAGTGTGCTCAAAATGTTCCTTTTTATACATGCGTATACGTGCAGGCGGCTAGAAATTTTCAGAAAGCTTGCCGCTCTGTGCCACGGCGCCCGGCTACCAGATCTGTTGATTCGCTCCACCTATATGTCACAACAAACTTACAAGAAAAGGCGCCTTTCCTATAAGGCAAAATAGCTTATATAGCTTGATTGATTTATTCGCATTGTGTACTGGAAGCTGTCATTGGTGACTGATGTCGGGCATTTACTGTCTGGGATGTCTGGCATTTACTGCAGTCACAAGATTTGTGTTCCGTTCTGCGCTATTCACTCGCAGGGACTGAGCTTCACCGTGCGCTCTGGAGAGTGCTTCGGCCTGCTGGGTGTCAACGGTGCAGGCAAGACTACGACGTTCCGCCTGCTAACGGGCGACATTTTGCCGCACTGCGGAGACGCCACAGTCGCAGGTTTCTCTATCGTCCGCCAGACGCAGCTGGTGAGCGCCACATTTCTGTGTACAGCGATCCCTCACCAAGAAAGCTTCTAGCCGCGTGAACATGAATGTTACCTAATTGAAGTGACGCTCTTAGTAGCGATGGAAACCGGACAACAGGCAAGGACACAAAGTCTTGCGAGCTGGAAAAATCCATACGCCCCATTAATTATTTCGCTTATGGCACACCGTTTCATGGACATCATTTGAAAAGACTGGTGTATTCCAATCAAAACAAGAACGGAAGTTAAAGGGGGACGATAGAGCCTGAACTGACGAACGCATTGTAGAAGAGGGAGTGTCGCTTAAGTCAACGTTCCGACAAGTGGACTTGTCCGTGTCAGATGCCCTTTCAGATACTACAAATGAATGGCATATGACACAGTGCTATAACAGCGAACACAAGACGTATATGGGCTTATCGTAAAAATACGACAGTTCCATATATGATGCGCGATGTGTCCACAAACGTGGCCCATAGATCTCATCCTGCCAGACACCCTCTCCTTGAATTTTTTTCGAAAAAGCATATAGCCTTTAATTCCTTTGTTCAGTCTGTAAACAGCTTATGATGAGTGAATTTCACGTGCATTTATGCTCAAGGACGCGTCTGTTGCGGAGTAAAGGGGTAGGCAAAGTAGCGCTCGCTTCCTCCCCATTGACCGCATACTTCAGCAGCCCCAATTAGGAGCTGCATTCGGTTCTAGCATGAGATCCCTTTTCTGAAATGAAGAATGCATGTATACGCTTCCAAGCTGTGACCACAATAGCGACAGATTCGTATCTGTACTGACCTCAATGTGCACAGTTCGTCCATCTATCAAACCAGTGCAACACCCCCCTTTCCAGCCACATTATAGGCACATGGTTGACCTACACCTCAGCGTATAGTCACTCACACGGGGAAGCCCATAGAGAAACGTGTTTGTCGGCATACAATGGGTGTCCACGTACCACGTTTGATGGGAACACGCTGGTGTTCACACAGAACTCGAAACGTCAAAACCTATATGCGACTGGCTGCATGATGTGCCGTGGTCATATGTACCCACTACCACAGCAAGGGTAGCTATATATGGGGGCTAGAGATAAAAAATAATTCAGTTATTGTAATCAGTACATCGTAATATGAGAAGTTTCACAGGCCGAGTGCTGTTCAAGCGGAGCCACTGGAAATATTCTCATTTTCGATGAGGTTCGAGGCATATCTCTGAGGGCCTGACGGGATGCTCGAGACGGAGGCATGGTGGCAAGCGCGTTGAACTCAAACCCACAACACAGTGAATATATAGTTTCTATAAATCTGCGGTTTACACTCGCGTTCGTTTGCCACCGCAGTGCCAGCGGTACCTCGGTTACTGTCCTCAGCGAGACGGCCTGCTCGACATGCTGACCGGCACCGAGACCCTGCTGCTCTTCGGGCGTCTCAGAGGCCTGGACATCACGCCGCAGTACTTGCACGTGCTGCTGCACATCTTCCGCCTCCAGGAAATCGCAGACCACCTTGTCGTCACCTACAGGTGCTCTGCCAAACTTGCGCTGTATCTGTCGTCTTTATTGTGTCTAAGTTGTGGCGTTGTTTGCTCCTTCTATAGCTATGGATCAACCATGCTATTCATTACCCACCAGAGATGCATTGTGTTATTGTCAGTGGATGGTTCTCCAAAGGCACGCGCGGATTTTCATTCCTTTCGAGTTGATGAAGGCGCGCATTGAATAACACGGCAGTGCAGCTTTTTGCAGTGTCTGGTCGCCTTTCTCAAGCGACCTGACCCAGAACTACTTGCAGGCGGGTAAACGCCGACGATGTGACATAGCGACTGAACATTTTGTTGGTTGTTGCTCCGAGAACGCTTCCTTCGACGTTGCACTGTTCGTCACCATCGCGCATAAACGATTTTGTCATTGGCACTTGGAGAAAGAAAAAACGCGAGAATCAACTTTCATGTCAGTGAAGAAAACGTACGGAACTGCCACGAAGAGGAAGAAATGAATTATCGTTAGCTACGCTGACACAGGAGTTAGTGGTGATCTGCTTTCGCTGATATTACAAAAGTATGCTTCCCACGTGTTACGAGGAAGCACCGTCCATGCGCATGTTTGGAAGGCCGCAAATAATGTATTCTGACCAAAATGGCCTCAGTGTGAGGGGGTTGAGGGGAGAAGGGGGCACAGCAGTGAACCTTGGACGCCTCTAATGGAGGACCCTGCATGGGCATGCCTATAAGTACAACTACCCAAGTAAGACAGACTTCACAACTTAACATTGAAGCACCAACGCCAGACCGTTCATCGTACTTCTCGCAGGCTAGTTGTGCTTCTCATTTGAAAGGCGCATGCTTGTCACAATGTGTATATGATGGTGACTAAGGAAAATGGAGCTCCCGTGCTAAACCTTCCTCCGGTTCAACGATGGTGGTTTGGTCCTCAAGTGGCAGCCCAGCAGCTAAAGAACAGTGTGTTGGGTTTTGCGCGCTGGCTCTTCCGCAGTGCCGGTAACCGACGCAAGCTCTCCATCTGCGTCTCCATGATGGGAATGCCCCGGATGCTGCTGCTGGACGAGCCGTACGCCACCATCGCCACTACAGCGCGCAAGCGCATTGTCAACTACATCAACGCCCTGCAGAAAGTCAGCAAGATGTCCATACTGCTCAGCTCGCACAGGTGAGTGTTGCGTAGTGTCGCTTCAGTTAATACGCGCGTTTCCAAATCCGCGCCCTATCGAACAGAAAAAGAAAATTCAGGAAGAATAGGCTAGCCTCATTGAAATGGTACTGCATAACGGTTATGTCGCTGGTATAATAGCGAGTTGCCAGCATCCGTCAGTATTAGCGAACGCTTACCATCACTCCACCCCCGGCTACCTCTTATTTAAGCAAGCTATATATCAGCTCTAGTCGACGCTTTCTAGTTGTATAGGTCAATTAACACAAACATTGCCCACCATTAAGCCATGCTCTTTTCAGCACTTAAAGTATAGTGCCTAGAATATACTTAGGCGACATTATCCAACACTGGCTCGTACCAGCTGGCCACCATTTAGGCAGCATTAACTGCACTGCTCCTCATATAAGTACGGTCGACCATGACACCACCGGGGACCGTTCGTCCTCTTCAAATAAAGATGTGGGAAGCGAGGTTTTCTTACTCACAGAGAATGCGATTATATATAGGTTATTTCATCATTTTTTCTCCTAATGGCCTTTTTGTGTTATCGAAGGATGCAGAACAAAGCCGGCAACATTGAAATAAGGCTACAATGTCACATAACAAATAGACACTTCCTCGCACACAAAAATCCCGTGTTCATGTAATCAGTCAAGGAACGTTTCGTTAATTTTTCTGATTGTCAAGAGTCCCACGTCACATATGGAAGCATGTAGTATCGGGCATTTTGCAGTGTTTCCTGGTGTGTTAATATGTCAATATTGGATTAACGTTTTTTTTTTTTAATATGCAGAGCGATTGGCCCGCGAGCTCAGCGTGAAAAAAAGTTAATGCGTACCAATACACCCACCCTTGAACGCTAATAGCTTACGTTGTTTATCCGGCAAGTAGCGTCAAACGGCATACGTAACCCAATTCTCGACCGCAGCTTGTCGGACGTCGAGTTTCTGTGCAATCGGATAGCCATCATGGGCGAAGGGAAGCTCCAGTGCCTCGGCTCCCTGACCCACCTGAAGGAGAAGTTCGGCAAAGGTTACACCATCAGCGTGAAGACGTATCCGGACAGGAAGCAGGACTACGGGTACCAGCAGGAGGTCGCCGACGCGGTGTGCAAGGCCTTCCCCGAAGCCGAGATGGTACACAGCTGCGAGGTACGCGTATGCCACCGACCCCGAGCTATAAGACACGGGAGGCAATCGCGAGAAAAGTTCCAAGAAACGACGTATCAGTTCCCCGAAAATGACCGCACCAGAGCCAAGGGTGATCAAAGCAAAACAAATGTATTCTCATTGAACAGGCAGTTACACAAACGCGTACAAAAGCGGCTCTTCAAAATACACAGAACCGACGTATCAGTTCCCCGAAAATGAGCCCACCTTCGGTCCACAAGCAAAACGCCAAGCAGTGGTTCAAAGACCATCAGTGCATTGAGCAGGCAGTTACACAAGCGTGCACAAAAGCGGCTCTTCAAAATGCATAGATGGGCTACAAGATAACACAGAGCCAACTAAATATATACAAGCTCATTCATGAAAATAGAGATTAAACAAAAAAGAGTCCTTTTCACCAGGTCCCCTCGACATGTCTTCTCAACATAAAGCATGACGGTTGGTGCGCGCGTTCACTGTGTCACAACATGCTACTGGTGACAGGCTGCTGACGAGAGCTCGCGATGGTCGATTATTTAAAGTGGCTTCGGTGGGCCTTCGAGACGCTTCGGCGCAGGTGACACGATCTCAGCACGCGCATAGCTGAGAAAAAGCTCCCATACCCTCGCATGCCGCAGTTAGCGTCGGCGCGTATACTCTTCGCTTCCTCCTCCTCTCTTCGTTTTTCTCGCGCGCTCGCCCACCGGAATGCTATGCTATGATTGACTGCCGCATTCTTGAATTTTTGACGACACACCATTTCGGCGAGTCATTGCGTGACGTTAGGCACGTGGGGGCTTCCGCTTGGCTTGCCGTTTTTCTTCAGGGTTCGTTACGGCGCGGCGTCTCTGATACGATGCCGGGCTCTTCGACGAAGTGGGCACGATTTTGTGCCAGCGTTAAACCCCTTGTCATCGTTTATAGACTGTACGTACGATACTGTGTACTAACTATAACGTATGCCATTTTGAGAGTACGTGCGAGTGCTCGCCTGTTATGCGCACAAAATTTCACTGTTAGTGGCTCTTCAAACTTACGACACCATGTGCGCTTTCAACCGTTGAAATGACCTCTAACAACCGCAGGGTCTTCTGGAGTTCCGGATGTCGCGGGTGCAGATGCTCTGGAGCGAGATGTTCACACGCATGGCGCGCATCAAGCAGCGCTTCAAGCTCCAGGACTTCTTCATCTCGGACACCTCGTTGGAACAGATATTCACGAGTGTCACGCGCAAAGAAGCGTTCGAGGCCGCCGCCGCGGCTGCAGCCGCTGCCCCACCCACCGGCGCGCTACCGCCCGTCATGGGTGCGACGCTGGGACTCTGAAAGGCTCCCCCATTTTGCGACCCCTGGTCGCAAAACGCTGTTGTCCTGTGCAGCAAGGTGCTTAAGCGAAGCCTGGCCGCCTTGCCTTCCAAATAAATGTCGACTAGAAGCTAGAAAAATTAATTGTTCGATATTCTGCGGGTTACTGTGCGCACTTGCGCACCCCCCCCCCCCCCTCCTCTTCCCCGACTGATGTGAGAATGAGGGAAAAGCGAAGTTTCTCCACGCAACTGCCACGGGCTTCCCCTAGAAGGGGACGTCCCAGCGCAGTTCCACAGGACCTAAATAAAGTGCTCTGCCAGTCTGCCCATGCGTGTGCCCTGAAAGGCACTGTGGTTACGGTACTCGGCTGCCACTCAAAAAATGCGCGTTCGATCCCGGCCGCAGCGGTCGCATTTTCGATGGAGGCGAAAATGCCGGACGCCCGTGTGCTGTGCGTTGTCAGCGCACGTTAAAGAACCCCAGGTGGTCTAAATTTCCGGAGCCCTCCACTACGGCTTTTCTCTCATTTCTATCTCTTTCAGTCCCTTTCACCTTCCCTTATACAGACGCCTTGCCGTGCACCCTACACGGGCTCCAGAAATTAACGTCCTTTACCACCACATCCCGGTCGCGGCGGTCGCACTGTCGATGGAGGCGAAAATGCCAGAGGCCCGCGTACTGTGTTGATTGTGGTTCGGTTAGAAAAGGACGCTAATTTCTGCAGCCCATGTACGCAGGGAACACGGCTAAGCGTCCGTGGTCATTCTGTTACTGTTTCGCAATGTTGCTTTGTTAGGTTTTCAATGCTGTGGGAGCATCTGCATGTGCAATGCATCCAACATAAACCTTACTGGTGTTGGGTTGCACCTGTTGAAGACAAGTGCACACAAACTTACAAAGTGGAATGCTTCCTTGGTGTATTTCTGTGTGCCTCCTTGTGTATACCTCTGCAACAAGTGCAACCCAGAACTAGTATATGCATTGTAAAATTTAAAAAACGTTTCTGCAGTGGCCCCTTTTAACTGTGCAACTCTCCATTAAAGTGAGGAAACGAAGTTTGACAGAGAAACACCTTTTATTGCTTCGAAAGGCGCATGTTCAGGAGCGAATGGACCTTCTGATCTTCTGTGCACAGCTGGCAGCATCCGACACAGTGTTCTGCAGGGAAAGAAGATAGAGAAAGCAAATTTTACACTTGCCTTCACAGAACCCATTAGCAATGATTGTGCTGATCACGTGTGCTCACTTGCACTACGTCAGCTATGCCTTGCAGCTTTCAATAGTAAAAGCAAATTGGGAAGTTAGTAGCAATCAAAATTACTGATTTTTCACGTAGGGCACAGGGTGCAAAATTCACAATAAACCAGCAGAGAACACGCACTCTACAGCACATTTGAAAGATTTAAAGGGGCCCTGCGACACAAATTGAGTAGACCGTTTTTATCACTGATTCTAGAACTGTTGCACGCGGGGATGTCGCAGCGAGAGTAGAAACGCCGAAAGCAGAGTGGTTATAATTTTATTTCAGCGAACAAACCGCCCAAAAGCGCCTTCTGTTGTTGGTGGGATGTTGGTACAACGGAGGCGACACATAACGGAGATTTTTGTTACAGGAAGTGACATGAGTGACGACATAGGAGGGGCCAGGCCGGGCGTTCCGATTGGCTTGACGCTCCAAGGTGCTTGTTACACACGTGTGGTGTCTGTTTGATCACGCTATTCAGTACCTAAATGTACTAAAATAGTTTTTATGCTTCGTAAGATAGAAAGTATCTGACATTACTTGCAAAACGACACCAGGTGTGTTGACGGCCGGACGCTATCTGCGCGCGCGCGCTCTGCTCCCGGCGTCTTCCGGTGACGCTCTATAAGACGCGCGTTGCTATTGGACGCCGCCACTGACGTCAGCGGAAGAGCGAAATACGAAAGGAAATGTTGGTTTCATGCTGTCTGCTCGTGTTTTGAACTTCGAAGGCTAATAACTCCAGTTCTAGACCACCGATTTGCATAATTCTTTTTGCGTTCATCTCAGCATTCGATCCTACACACACTGCAGTACTGCCGACAGCAGTTGAAAATGTGTCGCAGGGCTCCTTTAATACATAAATGTTATGCTTTTTTAAGGCAGCTGCCCACCTCGTTATTCGGGTATAAAGCCTGTATCTTGAGTGAGCCTCATACAACTGCTTATGCAACTATGTCACACAAATTTAGCTGAGACTTTAAAAACGAAAGGTGTGTACAAAGTGAAAATAACAGGATGCATATTAGTTGAACTAGCCTACAGTTACTCAAGAGACATTGTTTACTGGCAGCATGCTTGAGTGCAGCACAACGCAGCGCACGAGCACTCCGGCATGTTTATTTTTCTTCATATATCATACGCTTTCATTACAATGCTGAAAAAAGAACACGTGCAGTGTAACATATGGAAAACATTTCATTCGGTGGTTTCTGAACATGCTCTACAACTCTGTGCAACATGTTTTGGGTCTACATGCAATGGTTAAAAAGCTTTAATGAGTTAAGGCAAACATAAAAATACCCTGAGAATGGGAATAGCATACTTTCGGCTGTATTTGCTTCTGACACACCTTTAATTTTGAAGTCTTGGCTAAAATTACATTAAACGCTCTGTAAAGCATGCAAAAAGATTGTGCATAAAGCACACTGCCACTCTGGACGTCTAAAACAATACTCATCATGTTACCGCGAGCAGTGACATGGTGTCAACTTCACAGCACACCAGTGAACCCAACGTGTTGTTGACTGCAGCCCTTCAAGAGCTGCCTAACTGGCCTTCAGTAATCTTTACCATTTTACACGGCTAAGTACTGGATCATGTTTGGCAAGCATTGCCACACCCTACAGTGTCTGAATTACTAACATTGTGCTGCTACACACAAGGCTCTGGGTTCGAACGCCAGACATTGTGGCTGAGTCAATTGTAGGAGGCAGTATGCAGTAACTCCGGTGTTCGATATGAAGGCACATAAAAAGTTCAGGTTTTGGCATATAAAACACCAGAATTGGATTTTTGTATGTGCGTGCATGAATCTAGTTGAATACTGCCCCAAAGCGCGTTTCCATGATTTGACAAGGGTCCCATTTTAAATCTAAGGTGGTGATGCCCTTGGCATTCAGATTGCACACAACACATTAACCAGTTAACACAATTCCTTTGACAATGTTGAGGATTGAAGGCATAACTTCTGCATTAATAAGACTATGACTATCAATAAAAGAAAGAAAGCAAAATTATGCAGTCAGTAGTATTCATTGAATTCTTCTGCTAGAACCACAAAACAAGAGAAAGATCACTGTGCAGTCGCAAACCGCACATGCAATTCACCTTCGCATTGCTACAACAATGAGTAAACGTAAATGGCGGCGTATAAACAAAATCTTGTACCTTCGTTGAATCCTTGGCGTAGGCATTGCAGCCAATCAGCAGCGTATGATCACATCATGTCAGAGGTGCCGACGAATTCCGTCTTTTCTGCGTACGAAAAGACAGAGCATGAGACCTCTGAACCTCACTTAGGCTATACTGCATTAAATGTCTAGGAAGGCTTAATATTTATATAATGCCAATTTTTTGTTGAAATTCGTGTCTAAATAAAGAAAGTCCTCCATGTTGCTACGCTAGCGTGCATACAGATACTAATCCAAGCTGCTGCAAATAAAAAGCAAGCTGAATACAGAGCCAGCCTTTTCCATTGGTCTGACCTGAATCCAAAAACTAC
The DNA here is from genome assembly GCA_013339685.2 of Hyalomma asiaticum. Classification (NCBI taxonomy): domain Eukaryota; kingdom Metazoa; phylum Arthropoda; class Arachnida; order Ixodida; family Ixodidae; genus Hyalomma; species Hyalomma asiaticum. Next base: position 30,721,383 of record CM023489.1, read on the forward strand.
ACGCACTCCTACTGTTGAAAGGCTGTCACAACTGTAGCGAAGAAAGCGATAGCCGTGACGGCGGCCGACGTAGGCAGTGCCGTCTGATCGCTACTTTATATCCAAGAGGTGAAGTGCCGAGGCAAAGCGGAGCGCCGGGCTGCAGCACCCAGCCAGGCCGAGGGCGTGGTCGCGTATCTTCGTGGCTCGCGACCTCGAGCAAAGCCACCTAGACTTCCTCGAGCCACGCGGCATGAGCTCCGTAGAGGAGATTGGATCAACGTTTATTGGAAAAACAAAACAAAAAATACAGCAGAAAGTGGCTATGGTTCATTCCTAGATGGCGGCCAGGAGTCCCTGAATCTCGGCAGCATCGATCCACGGCCTGCTTGATGGCATGTAATTGGTCATCTGGGTTTGAGCTGAGCGGCACCGTTAGCCACTCTTCCTTGTTCTTGAATTTGCCCTTGTAGCTCTTCGGACTCCCAGAAAATGTGGTCTAAGTCCGCCCTTTTCTCACAGTTCATATCGATATACAGATCCGGATGATAGCGATGAAGTGTCGCCGGACTGTGGCACGTGAGAGGCGCGGTGCGGTTAGCGCGGTGGTGGCAACCGATGGGAATGACGCAGGCCGCTATGGTAACTATAAACAGAGTCTGCCAATTATGAACATGCACCGACTACCGCCAGTACAGGCAGCAGCGGCGTCAGCTTACGTTTCGGCCAGTTTTCGTAACCTACCGCTTGTCAAAGCAATATTCTTACTTTGGTTCTCTTCTTATCTACACAACGTACAGATGGCAAAGCCTGATCAAAGCGCAAAAAAAAACACGCCACACCGACCCGGCACAAAGATCTTTGTCACCAAGGTTCCGCAGAAGACATGGAAGGAACAGAACGGCGCACCACGTTCGACTAATTATTATAGAGTACTAGAACTAGTTCTAGTACTCTAGAAATAGTACACTACACTAATTATATATCGTGCAGTCACAACATTCATAGCGACCAAAATTTGTCACAAAATCATTTCATTTGAAATTTTAAAATCACTGTAGCTGCACATACTCGTAAACGTAAAAACACTGCATATTTATTTAGCCTCGCAGCATGTCTATCTCAGGTTTCGTAGGCACCTGACTCGCGCAAGGAATGGCGCTCAAATTCAAACTATGGCAACTGCTTTGTGGCGCAAGCATGAAATTTATAAAAGTTCGTCCAAGTCCCAGGACTTCGAGCCGCCACCTGAGGTCACCAACAGCTGGCTAATTCCAAGGAAGATTATTTTTCTCTCAGAATGTGGGAACGAGTGGGGCAAAAAAAAAAAGGAAAAATGCATGCTTAATGAATGCGCACGAGTAAAAATGAGAAAGAAATGACACCGTAATCAGAAGCACTAGCGATATGCAGAGTCGAACACCGAAGCAATGACATCAAAATCATGCTGACCTCTCCCTAAGTCGTTTCATCACACACAATATAGTGAGCCATTCACTTTTTCGAATTAAGAATGCTCAATTTCAACAGTGTCCAGATTTGGCCAGCTGGACTTTTGTAGCTGCATTTTGTAGCTCATTAAAGACCCAATTTTAAGTTTAAGAAGTACAGCAGCATTTCAACAGCAGTATTTCTTTTCAGCAAGCACGATTCTTCCCAAAGTGCACAGACATGTACATTATTATGACCTGTGCAAATATCTCACTTTATCACCTGTGAATGTTACAAATATCGATTTAGTCATGTTGCAACGATGCTGACTAGTGACACTGCATTACATGACATGCTTAGTATGTTGCACCAACAGTGCTGGTAGAACAGTAATGTCGTATATCGGCCAACATTGCTGCAATGTTGTCGTTCAACGTTGTGCAACAGACATTCGAGACATTGCGGCAATGTAGCAACAAGATCATGTGCTCCCAGTACATTGTGCAAGCTGTATCCTAGGCAGGCATAACTTAATAAATGTGTTTAATGGCCGAGGCCTGGCACATCAATATTAGTAGAAGTTTGCATTAGTCTCCCATTGATTAGCTTAGACAGAGAATAGATAGAATGTCCTAACAGTTGTCTTTCACAATAGACCAGCACGTTCTGTTCGACTGGTGGTGCTGCCATTTCTGAGCAAGCTGTGTGTCTTCCTTCTTTCCGACGCTCCCCTGTGCTTTTTCTTCAGGTGACAGCCGCCGGACGTATTGTCCACCCCTCTTCCATTTTTTTCTGTGTTTTCCACACCTTTTCCTGGCATTATGAACCATTACCAGCTTGCTCAGCTTTCTGTCCTTTTGAGCTTCATTGTCAGCATTTTCTAGCTATGTTGGAATGTTTAAATGCTTTGTTGGAATGTTTAAATGTTGGAATGTTTAAATGCCTCTAAAATGCTTTGAGTGTTCGACAAAAGCCTTGTTCATGTGAACGTGGCTTGTGGAGGCGCACTTAGGTCGAGAGAGACATGGGGCTGCGGTGTTGCAACACAGCGAAGGGCTTGTGCTGCAGAGCAGTACTGCCTTTGGTTTTCCTAATTAGGTCTCCAACCGCCAGAAGGAAACACAAAGAGCAATGAAGTAACAAAGCTGAGGCAAGCTTTTCTGAATCCTGCATGCCCTCCTTAGTGCAGTAAAGTCTGATGGACAACAAACCCCCACCTGGGAAAAAAAAGGAAAAAAATTGGTCACTTGACTTTATGGTTTTACATTAGCATGAAGGTGGGACATGTGATTTCAGGTGCTGACGCTATCTAAAGGTTGCACAGCAAATGACACACAAAAAAGGACGCCCTCCAATGTGGACGCACCTGTGCATCACGAGGGCACCTTTCAACGAAAAGGACGCACCGCAGTGCATGCAGGAAAAAGGACGCTCTTCTGCGTGGGTGCGCATGCGCTCCTTCAGGTTGCATTTGGCCAAAAAGCATATATTGTAGTTGGAGCAGGAAAAGGTACGCTTTCCTGTGTGAGTGCACAAGTGGTCCTCGAGGTGGCCTTTCCGAGAAAATGCAGCTGGGCACAGGTGGCACTGAAAGGGGCGCTCACCTGTGTGCGTCAAAATGTGTCTTTTCATGCTGCTCTTGAACTTGGTCACATAGGTGCACTGCTGGCAAGAATGGAGCTGGCCTTCTACGAACACGAGTGACTGGTAGTGCTCAAGGGATGCCAAAGACAAGGAACCTGCAAGGCCACAAGGAAAGTATCAGAAAACAATGCAAACCGTGTGTCCCATTCTGCATGCAGCTTTAATGAAGCATCAGGCAAGGGACAATGAATTCTTAATTCACTAGCGAAGTAAACAATAACATATCTTCTCAATTGATATTACATCAATGCTAACAGACCGCATCTCAACTCAATTTACCATCATTTAGCACTTTAATGTACGATAGCTACAGCGTGAAAAAGACCTGCTGCTAACACACAGAATTCAAATATGGCTGCAATTCAGTATGTACGGCTAGTGTTCAAGGGAAACAGATATACGAGGTTCATGTCATTACGTAAATATATTCTGGCCATAATACTTCTACAACAATGTAATTCTCTTCGTGCGGGCACATAGAGTGAATTTTCAATGTCAATGGTGGTGTTTTACCAACAAAATAAGAAGAGACTTCTGAAAATAACTTTGTAGATAAGTTGCGAGTGTAAAAAACATAAGCTCAAGGCCTGTGCATGACACACCAGACACACAGTGTAAGCTTGAGGCGCATTTTTCTAAAAGACTGTAATACTCTTTCAGGCTGCCTACTTCATGCGCTGGCCACAGGAAGCACACAGTGGGAAAATTCATTTCTGTTGAGTCCCCGTATGGATGAGGTGGCATAAGCCTCCTGCTATTTCTCCATCCGTGTGATAGAAGGGCACGTTTTGCTACAGCGTGGCACACAAAGAGAAGCTAACAGCACACGTACATGCTTTGGTCTACTACAAAGCTGTTGCATGTCCATCCCTAAGTAGGAATTTTTCAGGCACAAAGCCATGAAGAGTACCTTGCACATTCCTCACGGAAGCAAGCAGCAACGTCGACACAGAAGGCTTACTCCCTCAATAAATCATAGAAAGATGAAGCTCAAGTCTAATACGCACGTATCTTAGAGCATTGCTTTGATTGTGATATCTTCATAGAAAGGAGGGAAGATGAAGGGGAGAAATAAAACAAAAGACACCAACCAAAGTGAAAGGCTTAAGGGTCACTGCGACACTTTTCCAAGTAATCCTCTAATGACTTCCCCAAAGGAGAGCATAGCCACGCGAATCACCAGCTGCAATATTTTTTCAGGTCACTTAGGTATGAGTGGAGTCACAGCGTCGAGATGGTCCCACCGTCTCAATGAGTGATCTGGAAGCTACATACAATGGAGTGAAGAATGGGCGATCTACAAACATGTGCCATGACATCAAACATTTCATCTTGTTTGCTTTTCAATCCATTCATGCTTCCACAATGACACCACATATGCCAGCAGTTACTGGGCATGAGGCCGCACCCCACACTGTGCAGCAACTGCACCTACAAATCAGCTAACAGTAGGCTGCCTATTTCCCTCCTATCCCATGCCCCTTCAGTGATGCGATTTGCTGAAAGAAAAGCAAATGCTTTTCAGCTGTATGTTGAAATCAAATTCAGAATTTGTTGAGGAGCGCAGAGCTAACACTCGCTCACATGTCCACGGCAGGCTTCATTACAGTGCAAAGAAAACAGGCGCCGAGAACATGGACTCAAGGGAAGAGTACTGGACATCACGAATGCTGGACTACCTGCTCCAAGGTGAAACAGAAGAGACAACTTATCTGTGCACGCTCAGGAACACTCAAAAAGGTACACGTGCCGGTCTACTAGAGATACAACTGCTAAGACATTCTACCTCTACTTCGTGTAAACTGTATCTTACGTAGGCATAACAATGAAAAAAAAAGTGTTTAATTCTCAAGTACTGGCATATATATATTTGTGTAAATGCTTGCATAAGCTCGCCTTTGATTAGCTTATAAAGAGATAGAAAGTCCTAACTGTTGTCTCTCACGTAGAAAGGCATGTGTACCAGTTTGACAGGTGCTGCTACCACTCCTGAACAAGTTGTGTCTTCCATCTTTTCCGCCTCAGTACTTTCCTTCATTTGATAGACAGCAGGCATGTTGTCAACTTCTGTTCCCTTGCGCCCATGTCCTGCATGCTTTTCTTTGCATTATTAGCCCCTGCGAACTCGCTGAGCTAATGACACGCAGCTATAGTGCCTCAACATGAAATATATTGGAAATAAAATATCTGTAAGAGACACCAAAAGGAAATAAACTGGAAGATATGAAAAAAAGGAAATTTCTAAAAGCTAGAATCATATCACCCGGTATGGTGAAGAAAAATACAGGTACATATTTTGTAGGCAGCATAAAGCATTGCTGCTACCCAGCTATTAAGTACTCACATTTTCTGCGCCTCTCTTGAATTTCTTCCACGAAAGTATGACAATAGAGACTATTATGTGTAGCACCTTATTCACAAATTACCTTTTAGAAACAAATACCTTTTAGAAACAAACCACACACACATCAGATATTCCACTTCATTACTATACGCAACCATACAAAACGAATGAATTTGATGCCCACACATCGAAATCACATTCAGAATGCCACAATGACATGCCTAAACGAGCAGGGTTTTTATTAACACCCAAACAATATTCTACACAGGAAATTGCATCCATACACTTAACAAGGCGCTGTATGCGTTCCAGGAATCAGAGCATTCATATCAGGAGCAAACCATACGAAACCTGTGGAGATGAAGTAAATGAGCATGGCATAAAATAAAAGGCATCTCAAAGAGCTATTACCTGTGAGAATGATGTCATGTTTGGAGGAGGTAGTAAATAAAGGCACATTAAGGTTTACCTAGGAAAGTACTGGCCATGAGATAGTTGCCACATAAAGAAAAGTAAATGACATAACGCAGTCAAATTTTTTTTATTTGAGAGCACACCAGAATAAATGCAAACGATTACAGTGCAAAATGTACAATAAGTTTGGAAATTATTGCACTGTCTCTTAGTGCAAACATACTGCAGTGGAAAAAGAATAAGCATTAAAAGGAAGCATGGTAACCTAGAACAACAGCTCTCTTGCAAGAACATGGTTTGGTCAAACAAACTTGAAAAATCAAAAGTATGCAATGCCAACTATATATACTCCAAACCAGTTATCCTTGGTAAGGATATAAATACTATAATCTTGACCCGAAACATAAAATGGTACAATAAAATCCGTTACAATACGACTTCAAATTGCTTGACAGGCAAACAAATATCCCACTTTACAGTTTTCAATGACAAACAAGAAAACATGCTCACATATATGTGACACTCCTATATGCGTCACGATTCAAACTGCAACTAAAGAGCACAAACCAGCCTGTCATTTATGGTACTATACACTGGTGCAGTCCATTTCTAGAACTGCTCAAAGTATGAAAACCGTCTTGGATACCCATAGCAGAAATAAAAAAACTTCAAACTGCATGCAGCTTGCTAAAAAACGACTAGATACTCTCATAGTAAACACACACACACTTGGCAGCAAATAAACTTACCATTAACAAAACATTTCGAGTAAGCAATTTCTATGGCAGCTCTGCCACAGATTGATTAGTTGTCCAAAGTTAATTACACATAATCACATCATTCAACAGGCAAGCTCTGGAGGGTGATAAAAATTTGAGACCTTTAATTCGAGGTACAAATACAGTACAGAGGCCGTGCAGCATCATGCCCAATTCGAATGTTCAGACAAGTAATTCACAGTGGTCTGCATTCATTCCTCCCTTTTGGAGGAACGAATGCAGACAATTCTGACTAGCTCTTTCAAATAATGCAACGGTGAAACTCAAACAATGATTACATTGGTCATTATATGCAATGAAAAAGGGCACTGACAATTTTTTTCGCTCTTTTTGCTGGAATTATCGAAAACATCTTCCTTGAGCACAAGTAACAATGGTAAGGCATGTGTACCCATCCGACAGGCGGTGCTACCACTCCTGACCAAGTTGTGTAACTTCCATCTTTCCCACCTCAGTAATTTTCTTCAGTTGATAGACGGCAGGCGCATTGTCAACTACTCTTCCCTTGCGCCCATGTCTTGCACTCTTGTCTTTACATTATTAACCACTGCCAACTCGCTCACGTTTCTGTCCTTTTAAAGCTTCATTGGCAGCATTTTCTTGCCATGTTCATAAATGCTGCAGGACCCATGTAAATGCCTTGCATGTTTGATGAAAGCCTTGTTCATGTGTACATGGCTCGTGGAGGCAGCTTTAGGAGAGAGAGATGTGGCTGCGGTGTTGAAACACAGTGAAAGGCTTGTGCTGCAAAGCAGTACTGCTCTTTGTTTTCCCCGATTACGTCTCCAACCGCCAGAAGGATACCGCAAAGAGCAATTAAGAACCGAAGCTGAGGCAAGCTTTTCTGAATCCTGTATGCCCTCTTTAATGAACTAAACTCTGATGAACAAACAACACCCTCCAGAAAAAAAAGAAAAAGGCTGGTCTCTTGACTTTATCCCAGCGCAAAAAAACAACTGGGACCATTTGGAAATATCAATGGGTCCAAATGGAAATGTCACTTTCCAATTGGGCCATTTAGCATTACCAGCAGGACCAATTGGGATGGCTGTCATTGCCAAATGGTTCAAACAGAAACCATTTGGGCCAAATGGTTCAAATGTAAACCAGTCGGGCCAAATGGAGCTCGAGGGCTCACTTCCAATTGGGCAAATAGACAGCCTCCAAGTGGGAACAAATTAACCTCCAACATACAGCAATACATCATTGTTGAGCAATTTTGCCTGTCCGTTTTCTACATTACGCCTGCAAAGAAATTTTTCTCACGAAATTCGGTTCCATCTCCACGTCCTACTCCACCCTTATTTGAAAAAGACAGCCTCATCAACATTAGCAACAGGTGGTTTAGCAGCGGCAGCAGCAGTCACGTCCGTGCTGTGGTGCCGAGCGTCGGTGCATCATTCTCATTATATTCATGTGTATTGCAGCTATCCATTGTGAAATTAATGTGCCGCCTGCTTTGTGGCCGTGATTATTCACTGTTGCATTCGATATGGAGTTGATATGGAGTTCGATATGGAAGTAGTGCATAACAATCAAGAATGTTAACCCTAACAACTTTTCGGCGGCGTGTTTCATGAGGTGGGCGAACTCGACTGGCACATATGCCCCCGCTGTTCCAGAATTATGCACGTCAAAGATAAGCTTGCCCATTTTCAAAGCTTGATTGCGTTTGATTCGTACTAGTGTACTAGACTATTGTTAATGCTGCCTTAGTGACTCTTTCTACGCAGCAGCTTGCGTCGGGAATGACTGCGGGTTGCGGCAAAAACGAGTGACCTGACGAATAATTACCGTGCACTATGTGTTTTAAATAAAGTAGCTTTTCTGTTTTTCACTTAATGTGTTTGTGTCAAATGTACTTACCGGCATAATAAGAGATTATTGCACGAAGCCGCAAATTTGTTGGTAATAGAACACGACTTGAAACACCAAGAAGTAACATGCATGATCACATGAAGGAGCATTACGTAGTAGGCTCAAGAAGTGTTGGTTGTGTTCCTGTAAGGTCAAATGATGCACATGGCATTAAAACAAGATTGTCCGAAATGTGTGTACAGTAGAACCTCGTTATAAAAAAACCGGATATAACAAACTACTGGATATAACGAAGAAATCACAATTCCCCTTGAAATTTCCATAAATGAAATCAATATTGGCTATAACAAACTAATGGATATAACGAAGTAATTACGACTCCACCTCCAACGTCGTTATAACGAGGTTTTACTGCACATGCAGCTAGCGGTGCACTAGTCTACCCAGCTAGAGTGCATTTACTGAAGTACGATATATGAAAGAAAGATGAACAGCACAGGAAAGAGCATATTTTGCATCATATACATCATGCTTCATTATATGCACTCTAGCTTGGCAGACTCGTCCAGCGCCAGCTGTGGTCACACTTCGGACAATCTGGATGCAATGCCAGGGGGACGATTTGGCTCTACCGGAACACAACCAATTGGTTATGGGCTACTGCGCCATAAGAACCTATTGGATTAGAACCAGCTGGCCCAACTGGCATACAACCAACTGGTCCAATTGGCCCAATGGTGTACTAATTCAGAAATGCGAAATTTCCCAATTGGTGCCGATTGTTTTTTCTCACTGGGATGGTTTTACTTTAGCATGACGATGCAACATGTGGTACCTCAGGTGCTGACGCTGTTTGAAGGTTGCACTGCAGTGGACACATGAAAAAGGGCGCTCTCCAGTGTGGGTGCGAATGTGGCTCACTAGGGTGCCTTTCTCTGAAAAGGACGCACTGCAGTGCGTGCAGGAGAAAGGACGCTCTCCAGTGTGGGTGCGAATATGGTTCACTAGGTGGCTTTTCAATGAAAAGGATGCACCACAATGCGTGCAGGAGAAAGGACGCTCTCCGGTGTGGGTGCGAATGTGCTTCACGAGGTTGCATTTGACGTTAAAGGATGCATCGCAGTGCGTGCAGGAAAAAGGACGCTCTCCAGTGTGAGTGCGCAAGTGGTCCTCGAGGTTGCCTTTCTGAGCAAATGCAGCTGGGCACAGGTGGCAGTGAAAGGGGCGCTCGCCCGTGTGCGTCATAAGGTGCCTTTTCATGCTTCCTTTGAATTTCGTCGCAAAGGCGCACTTCCGGCAGGAATGGAGCTGGCCGTCTACGGACACGAGTGACTGGTAGTGCTCAGGGGATGCCAGTGACGAGGAACCTGCAAGGGCACAGAGAAAGTATTAGAAAACAATGGAAACGGTGTGCCCCAAGCTGCATGTACCTTGACTAAAGCACAAGGCAAAGAAGAATGACTGCAGAACTCATTAGCGAAGTAAACAATAATACGACTTCTCAAATGACATATTAAATTAGTGGTAACAGGGCACGTATCACTCAAGTTACCATCTTTTTGCACTTAAATGTCCTATACCTACAGCACCAAATAAATACTGCTAAAACACATAATTCAGATTTGTCTACAATTCGATGCACTATATAAAGTTCCAAGTTATTAAGCACGTGAACAATTATTAAGGACTGAGCTCTTAGAACAGTCATTTCTTTGCTTTCTTAGCATACAGCTATACAATGTTGTGCACAAGAGTACCTCAGCACATGAAGGATATCGGAAATATCTGTAAGAGATATCAATATGAAACAAACAGCAAGATGGGAAAATAAAGGGAATTCCTAAATGTTAAAATTGCATCACCCCGTTTCACAAAGAAAAATACAGGCACATATTTTCTACACTGCATAAAGCATTGCTGTTACCTAGCTATTAGGAAAGTAATGCACATTTTCTGAGCCTCTCTTGTATGAAACCATAACAATAAGAATGACTATTTAGGGTAGCACCTTATCCATGAAATTTAGAAACAAACCACACTTTAGAAACAAACAACACCTTAGAAACAAACTACACATATTAGACATTCCACTTTATCACTATACGCGGCTCTTCAAAACAAATGAATCCGATGCCCATACATCGAACTCGTGTTCAGAGTGCCACAGCAGCATGTCTAAATAAGCGGGGTTTTTATTAACACCCAACAGTATTCTACACCACAAATTACATTCTTACATTTGAGAAGGCGCCGTACACATTCCAAGCATCAAAGCATTCATATCAGGAGCAAACCATATGAACCCTGTGAAAAAGAACTAAATGAAGGTGGCATAAAATAAAAGGTATATATAGCAAAGAACTGTTAGATATGAGAATGAGGCCATGTTTGAAGGTGGTAGCAAAATAAAGGCACATTAAGGTTTATCTAAGAAAGTACTGGCCATGAGATGGTTGCCTTGTAAAAGACCAATGCATAACATCAAGCAGGTACAAATTTTTTTCTTACTCGGGAGCACAACACAAGAAATACAAACAATTACAGGGAAAACGGATAATAAATTAGAAAATTCTTGCACTGTATACTTAATGCAAATATAGTAAAGTGGAAAAGGAATAACCACTAAAAGGAAGCATGGTAATCTAGAAAATTGTTTCAATCAGCTATCTTGCAAGAACATGGTTTGGTCAAACAAACTTGAAAAATCAAAAGTATGCAATACCAACTATTTAGTCCAAACCAGTGATCCTTGGTAAGGATATTATAATCTTGAAATGAAACATAAAATGGCAAGATGAAATCCGTTACATTATAACAACTTCAAATTGCTTGAAAGCGATACAAATATTACATTTTACAATATTCAATATGACAAATAAGAAAAGAAAACATGCTCACATATATGTGACACTCGCATATTCGTCACAATTCAAACTGCAACTAAAGAGCACACACCTGCTTGTCATTTATGGTACTATACACTGGTTCAAACAAATTCTGGAACTACCCAAAGTATACTAACGTCCTTGATACCATAGCAGGAATCAACAAACCTGAAACTGCACACAGCTTCCTACTAAAGCCAGTACAAACTCTCAGAGTAAACAAACACACATCTGGCAGCAAACAAACTTACCCATTATAAAAAAAGATTTAGAGAAAGCAATTTCTATGATACCTCTGCCATAGTGATTAGTAGTCTACAGTAAATAACAAACAATCACATCTTTCATCAGGCAAGCTCTAGCAGGTGAAACAAATTTGAGACCTTCAATTTGAGGGGAACTATTCAGGTAAAAATACTGTACAGAGGCTGTGCAGCATCATGCACAGTTCGAATGCTCACACAAGTAATTCGCAGTGGTCTGCATTCATTCCTCCCTTTTAGGAGACAACTCTGACTAGCTCTTTCAAAAAGTACAAAGGTAGGAATAAAACGATGGTCACATTGGTCATTATATGCAATGAAAAAAGTGCTGACAATTTCTTTTCCTCTTTTTGCTGGACTTATCAAAAATACCGTCCTTGAGCCGAAGCAACAATGAACTGCTCGTGTCCATGCGAAACACAGAACACAAGGTTCAAGTCAATATGTAAATACATCCTAGCCATAATACTTATACAACAATCAAATTCTCTTCCTGCAGGCACATAGAGTGAATTTTCAATGTTGATGATGGTGTTTTACCAATGAAAGAAGAGATGACCGAAAGTAACTTTGAAAATAAATTGTTTGCACAAAAAACACAACCTCAAAGCCTGTGCAGGACGCACAAGACAGTCACAGTGTAGGCTAGAGGTGCATTTTTCTAAAAGACTCTCGCACTATTTCAGGTGCCCTACCTCCCATGCTGGCCACAGAAAGTGCACGGTGGGAAAATTCAGCTCAGTTGAGTATCTGGCTCATGGAAAGACATGTTTTGCTTCAGCGTGGTACAACACAGAGAGAAGCTAACAGCACACATGTGCTTTGACCTCCCACGAAGCTGTTGCATGTGCATCAATCTGTACGAAGACTCGCGGAGGCAAGCAGCAACACTGACATATACGGCTTTTGCCTCAACAAGTTGTAGAAAGATGAAGCTCAAATCCAATATATATGTATCTTAGAGCAGTCGTTTTATTATATGTTTCATAGGAAGGAGGAAAGATGAAGGAGAAAAATACAATAAAAGACAACAACCAAAGTGAAAGCCTTATGGGCCCCTCCAACGCCTTTACAAGTAACCTTCTAATAACTTCCCTAAGAAGAGCATAGCCACCCGAATCACAAGCCGCAATATTTTTTCAAGTCACATAGGTATAAGTGGAGTTAGAGCATCGAGATGGAGGGTAGTTGAACCTTCCAAGTGCACCCTTCTTTCGTCTGGATGAGCGCTCTGGAAGCTACATAGAATGGGTGAAGAATGGGCAATGTGCGTAAACATGTGCCATGACCATAGAGCATTTTATCTTTTCTCTTAAATCTATTCCCGCTTCCACAATGAAACCACATATGCCAGCAGTTACCAGGCAGATGTAGCCGCGCACCACGGTGTGGGCAACTGCGCCTGCAAATTAGCTAATGGCAGGTCGCCTATCACCCACCTAGCCCATGCCCCTTGAGTGACGCAATTTGCTGAAGGAAAACCAAATGCTTTTCAGCTGTATCTTGAAATGAAATTGAAAATTTGTTGAGGAGTGCAGACCTATAACTCGCTCACATGTTCACCGAGGTTTCAGCATAGGGCAAAAAAAAACAGGCGCCGAGAACATGGGCACAAGGGAAGAGTAGTGGGCATCACGAATACTGGAGCCTACCTGCTCTGAGGTGAAAATGAAGACACAAGTTATCTGGTGCATGCTCAGGAACAGCCAAAAGGGTACACGTGCCGGTCTGCTAGAGATACAACTGTTAAGACATTCTACCTCTACTTCGTGTAAGCTGTATCTTACGTACACATAACTGTAAATAAACAGATTTAATGCTTCACGCCTGGCATATGAATATTAATGGAAATGCTTGCATACGTTCACCTTTGATTGTCTTTTAAAGAGAAGAGATAGAATGTCCTAACAGTTGTCTCTCATGTAGTAAGGCATGTGTACACGTTGGACAGCTGCTGCTACCACTTTTGAAGAAGTTGTGTCTTCCATTTTCCCACCCTCAGTACTTTTCTTCATTTGATAGACGGCAGGCCTGTTATATCAAGTCCTCTTCCCCTCCGCCCATGTCATCCACGCTTTTTTTTACATTATTAGCCCCTGAGAACTCGCTCAGGCTTATGTCCTTTTGAAGTTTCATTGGCAGCATTTCCTGGCTATGTTCAAAAATGCTGCAGAACCCCTCTAAGTGCCTTGCATGTTTGACGAAAGCCTCGTTCTTGTGTACATGTCTCATGGAGGCGGGTTTATGAGAGAGAGATGTGGCTGCGGTGTTGAAACACAGTGAAAGGCTTGCACATCAAAGCAGCACTGGTTTTTGTTTTCCTAATTACGTCTCCAACCACTAGGAGATGCAAAGAGCAATGAAGCACTGAAGCTGAGGAAAGCCTTTCTGAATCCTATATGCCCTCTATATTGAACTAAACTGTGATGAACAAACAACCCCCTCCAGAAAAAAGAAATTGGTCTCCTCATTTTATGGCTTTACTTTAGCATGAAGATGGGACATGTGGTAGTTCAGGTGGGATGCTGTCTAAAGGTTGCACTGCAGATGACACATGAAAAAGGACGCTCTCCAGTGTGAGTGCGAATGTGCTTCACGAGGTTGGAATTCAGGCCAAATGCAGCTGGGCACAGGTGGCACCGAAAGGGGCGCTCGCCAGTGTGCTTCACAAGGTGCCTTTTCATTGTTGCTTTGAACTTGGTCGCATAGGCACACTTCCGGCAGGAATGGAGGCGGCCTTCTACAGACACGAGTGACTGGTAGTGCTCAGGGGATGCCAATGACGAGGAACCTGCAAGGCCACAGAGAAACTATTAGAAAACTATGCAAACCATGTGTCCCATTCTGCATGTACCTTTTCTAAAGCACCAGGCAAAGAAGAATAACTGCAGAACTCATAAGCGAAGTAAACAATAATATGACTTCTCAAATGGCATATTGAAATTAGTGGTAACAGAGCACGCCTCGCTCAAGTCACCATCTACTTGCACTTAAATGTGCCATACCTACACGATCAAAAAAGCTGCCGCTAACACACATTATTCAGATTTGGCTGCACTTCGATGCACTACATCAAGTGCCAAGTTATTATGCACATGAACATTTATTAAGAACTGACCTATTAGAACAGTCATTTCTTTGTTTTCTTAGCATGGAGCTATACAAAGGCGTGCACCTATAGTACCTCAACACATGAAGGATATCGGAAATATCTCATTGAGATATACACACGAAACAAACAGGAAGACCGGAAAAAAAAGAATTTCTAAAAGTTAGAATCGCATCACCCCATTTCGCAACGAAAAATACAGGCACATATTTTGCACACTGCATATAGCATTGCTGCTACCTAGCTTTTAGCAAAGTAATTCAGATTTTCTGGGCCTCTCTTGAATTGCTTTCACCAAAGCATAACAACAATGACTATAAAGGGTAGCACATCATCCACGAAATACCCTTAAGAAACAAACCACACACATAAGACATACCACTTTATCACTATACGCAGCTCTTCAAGATAAGTGAATCCGATGCCCATACATCAAACTCATGTTCATAATGCGACAACACCATGCCTAAATAAGCGGGGTTTTTATTAACACCCAGATATATTCTACACCACAAATTACATTCGTACATTTGAGAAGGCGCCGTACGCATTCCAAGCATCAAAGCATTCATATCAGGAACAAACCATATGAACCCTGTGAAAAGAAACTGAATGAAGATGGCATAAAATAAAAGATACATATAGCAAAGAACTATTACATATGAGAATGATGCCATGTTTGAAGGTGGTAGGAAATAAGGGCACATTAAGGTTTATCTAGAAAATGATTGGCCAAGAGATGGCTCCCTTGTAAAAAAACAATTCAGGACATCAAGCAGAACAAATTCTTTTTATTCGGGAGCACAATACAAGAAATACAAACAATTACATTGCCAAACGGATAATAAGTTAGAAAATGCTTGCACTGTGTACTTAGTGCGAACACACTGCAGTGGGAAAGGACTAACCACTAAAAGAAAGCATGGTAATCTAGAAAATTGTTTGAATCAGCTATCTTGCAAGAACATGGTTTGATCAAACAAACCTCAAAAATCGAAAGTATGCAATACCAACTATTTAGACCCGAAACCGGTTATCCTTGGTACGAATATAAATACTATAATCTTGACATGAAACATAAGATGGAGGAATGAAACCCGTTACAATATAGCTTCAAACTGCTCAAGAGGGAAAAGAATATCCCATTTTACAATTTTCAATATGACAAACAAAAGAATACATGCTCACACATATGTGACACTCCTATATTCGTCATGACTAAAAGTGCAACTAAAGAGCACAAACCTGCCTGTCATTTATGGTACTATACATTGGTGCAATCAAATTCTGGAACTGCCCAAAGTATGAAAACATCTTGGATACCATAGCAGGAATCAACAATCTTGAAGCTGCATGCAGCTTGCTACTAAAGCCAGTACAAACTCTCATAGTAAACAAACACACATTTGGCAGTAAATAAACTTAACCATTATAAAAAAAACTTTGGAGCAAGCAATTTCTATGATAGCTCTGCCATAGTGATTAGTCGTGCAACATTAATTACAATTGCATCATTCATCAGGCAAGCTCTAGTGGGTGAAAAAAATTTGAGACATTCAATTTGAGGGGAACTATACAGTACAAATACATAGAGGCTGTACAGCATCATGTACAATTCAACTGCTCACTCAATTCACAGTGGTCTGCATTCATTCCTCCCTTTTAGGAGACAACTCTGACTAGCTCTTTCAAATAGTGCAGAGGTAGGAATCACATGATGGTCACATTGGACATTATATGCTATGAAAAAGAGTGCTGACAATTTTCTTCCTCTATTTGCTGGAATTACCAAAAATACCTTACTTGAGCCCAAGTAACAATGAACAGCTGGCGTTCAAATGAAATTGATGCAAGGTTCAAGTGATTATGTAAATACATTCCAGCCATAATATTTATACAATAATGCAATCCTTTTCCTGCAGGCACTCCGAGTGAGTTTTCAATGTTAATGATGATGTTTTACCAATGCAAAAAGAAGAGATGACAGGAAATAACTTTGAAAATGAAATGTGAGTGCAACGAATATAAGCTTAAGGCCTGTGCAGGACACGCAAGACAGCATCAGTGTAAGCTTGAGGTGCATTTTTCTAAAGGAGTGTCATACTCTTTCAGGTTGCCCACTTCATGCGCTGCCCACAGAAAGCAGAGGGTGGGAAAATTCAGCTCGGTTGAGTCTCTGTGTGGGTCACGTGGCATGAGCGTCCAGCTACTACTCCATCTCTGTGATGAAAAGGAACGTTTTGCTACAGCATGGCACAACACAAACAGAAGCTACATTACACATATGTCCTTTGGTCTCCTATGAAGCTGTTGCACGCACATCCATCAGCGGAATTTTTCAGGCACCTCCCACAAAGCCATGAAAAGTTTCCTGCACAAACCTCACGGAGGCAAGGACCAACGTTGACACAGAATGCTTTTTGCCTCAATAAATCATCGAAAGGTGAAGCTCAAATTCAATACGTACGTATCTTAGAGAGTTGGTTTGACTGTGATACGTTTCGTAAAAAATAGGAAAGATGAAGGGGAGAAAGACAATAAAAGACACTAACCAAAGCGAAAGGCTTAATGCTCCCACCAACACTTTTCCAAGTAATCCTCTAATGACTTCCCCAGAGGAGAGCACAGCCACCCGAATCACCAGCCGAAATGTTTTTTCAAGGCACTTAGGTATTAGTGGAGTAAGAGTGCCAAGATTGAGTGTAGTTGCTACTTCCGAGTGCATTCCCTCTCCGATCGTCTCGATGAGTGATCTGGAAGCTATGCACAACTGAGTAAAGAATAGGCGATCTACAAACATGCGTCATGACATCAAACATTTCATCTTGTTTTCTTTTCAAAGCATATGAGCTTCCACAATGACACCACATATGCCAGCAGTTATTGGGCTGATGTGGCTGCGGTATGCAGCAACTGCACCTACAAATCAGCTAATGGTAGGTCGCCCATTTCTCTCCTAGCGCATGCCCATTCAGCGATGTGATTTCCTGAAAAATACCATATGCATTTCAGCTGTATTTCGATATCAAATTAAAAATTCGTTGAGGAGTGCAGAGCTATAACACGCTGACATGTCCACGGCAGGCTTTATCACAGTGCAAGGAAAACAGGCACCAAGAACACGGACTCAAGGCAAGAACAGTGGACATCACGATGCTGGTGATCGCCTGCTCTGAAGTGAAAATCAAGAGACAACTTATCTGTGCATGCTCAGGAACAGTCAAAAGGGTAGACGTGCCGGTCAACTAGACACAACTGTTAAGACATTCTACCTCTACTTCATGTAAGCCGTATCTTACGTAGGCATAACAGTAAAGAAACAGATTTAACGCTCCACGCCTGGCATATGAATATTGATGGAAATGCTTGCATATGTCCGCCTTTGATTAGCTTATAAAGAGAAGAGATAGAATGTCCTAACAGTTGTCTCTCGTGTAGAAAGGCATGTGCACTCGTTTGGCACGTGCTGCTACCATTCCTCTACAAGCTGTCTGTCTCTATCTTTCCCACCTCAGTACTTTTCTTCAGTGACAGACGGCAGGCCTGTTATCAAGTCCTCTTCCCCTGCGCCCATGTCTTGCATGGTTTTCTTTACATTATTAGCCCCTGAGAACTCGCTCAGGCTCATGTCCTATTGAAGTTTCATTGGCAGCACTTCCTGGCTATGTTCAAAAATGCTGCAGAGCCCCATAAATGAGTTTCCTGTTTGACGAAAGATTTTTTTTTTGTGTACATGACTCGTGGAGTTGCGCTTAGGAGAGAGAGATGTGGCAGCAGTGTTGAAATAGTGAAAGGCTTGTGCTGGAAAGCAGCACTGCTTTTTGTTTTCCCGATTACATTTTCAACCACCAGAAGGAGACGCAAAGAGCAATGAAGTACTGAAACTGAGGCAAGCTTTTCTGAATCCTGTATGCCCTAATTAATGAACTAAACTCTAATGAACAACAACCCCCCCCAGAAAATGAAAGAGATTGGTCTCCTGATTTTATGGCTTTACTTTAGCATGAAGACGGGACATGTGGTTGTTCAGGTCCTGACGCAGTCTAAAGGATACACTGCAGATGACACATGAAAAAGGACGCTCTCCAGTGTGGGTTCGAATGTGCTTCATGAGGTTGCCTTTCTCTGAAAAGGACGCACTGCAGTGCATGCAGGAAAAAGGACGCTCTCCAGTGTGGGTGCGAATGTGCTTCACTAGGTGCCCTTTCAATGAAAAGGTCGCACCGCAGTGCGTGCAGGAAAAAGGACGCTCTCCTGTGTGAGTGCGCAAGTGGTCCTTGAGGGTTCCTTTCCGAGCGAATGCAGCCGGGCACAGGTGGCACCGAAAGGGGCGCTCGCCTGTGTGCGTCATAAGGTGCCTTTTCATCATTGCTTTGAACTTGGTTGCATAGGCGCACTTCCGGCAGGAATGGAGTTGGCCTTCTACGGACACGAGTGACTGGTAGTGCTCAGTGGATGCCAATGACGAGGAACCTGCAAGGCCACAAGGAAAGTATCAGAAAACAATGCACACCATGTGTCCCATTTCGCATGCAAATTTACTGAAGTGTCAGGCAAGGAGGATGAATTCTGCATTCATTAGCAAAGTAAACAACAATATCACATCTCAAACGACATATTACATCATTGGTAATGGAGCAGATCTCACTCAAGCTACCGTCTTTTTGCAGTGTAAATGTACAATACCTACAGCATGAAAGAAACCTCATGCTACACGCAGAATTCTGATTTGGCTGCAATTCGATGCTGTATCTACAGAGCCAAGTTACTATGCACGTGAACATTTATTGCAGACTGAGCTATTTGAACAGTCATTTCTTCGTTTTCTTAGCATGGAGATATTCAATGCCGCACACCTAGAGCAACTCAACACATGAAGGATATCAGATATAAAGTATCTAAGGGACATCAATACAAAACAACATCGGAATTTCTAAAGGTTAGCAATCGCATCACTAGGTATTGCCAAAGAAAAATACACATATTTTGTACAGTTCATAAGGCATTCTTTCTACCTAGCTATTAGAAAAGCATTCACATTTTCGGGGCCTCTGTTGTATTGCTTTCCATGAAAGCATAGCAATAACAAAGACTAGTAAGGGTAGCACCTAATTCACGAAATACCTTTTAGAAACGAACACACACATTAGATATTCACTTTATCATCATACGTAGCTCTTCAAAACGAATGAATCATTGCCCTATACATCGAACTCGGGTTCAGAATGCCAGAACGACATGCCTAAATATGCGAGTTTTTATAACACTCAAACAATATTCTACACTGAAAATCTCATTTGTACACTTAATAAGGCTCTGTATGCATTCCAGGCATCAAAGGGTTCATATCAGAAATAAATCATATGAATCTTGCACGAATGAAGTAAAAACACCTCCTATAAAATAAAAGGTATAGCAAAGAACCATTACATGTGAGAATGATGCCATGTTTGGAGGTGGCAGTCGATAAAGGCACATTAAGGTTTATCTAGGAAAGTACAGGACATGAGATGGTTGCCACATAAAAAAAGGTAAATGACATCAGGCAGTCAAAATGTTTTTATTTGAGAGCGCACCACAAGGAATGCAAACAATTACAATGAAAGATGGATAATAAGTTAGGAAATTTTGGCACTGTATACTTAGTTCAAACATATTGCAGTGGAAAAGCAATAACCACTAAAAGGTAGCTTGATAATCTACAAAATTGATTCAGTCAGCTATCGTGCAAGAACATGGCATGGTTGAACAAACTTGGAAAGCCTAAAGCATTCAATATGAACTACTTAATGGAAATCAGAGCTCCTTTGTAAGGGTATAAACACTATAAACCTGACCTGAAAGATGAAATGGTGCAAGGAAATCCATTACATTATAACAATTTCAAATTGCTCAAAAGCCAAACAAATATACCATTTTACAATTTTCAATATGACAAGTAAAAAAACATGCTCACATATATGTGACACTCCTATACTCATCACGATTCAAACTGCAACTAAAGAGCACAAACCGGCCTGTCATAAATGGTACCATACACTGGTGCAATCAAATTCTCGAATTGCCCAAAGTATGAAAACTGTCTTGGGTACTATAGCAGGAATCAAAAAACTTCAAACTGCATGCAGCTTGCTAGTAAAGCCATTAGAAACTGTCATAGTAAACACACACACATTTGGCAGCAAATAAACTTACCCTTAACAAAACAAATGGGGCAAGCAATTTCTATGGCAGCTCCCCCACAGAGTGATTAGGCATCCAAAGTTAATTACAAGCAATCATATCATTCGTCAGGCAAGCTCTAGTGGGTGTTACAAATTTGAGACCTTCAATTTGAGGGGAACTATACAGTACAAATACAATACAGAGGCTGTGCAGCATCATGCACAATTCAAATGCTCAGACAAGTAATTCACAGTGGTATGCGTTCATTCGTCCCTTTTAGGAGACAACTCTGGCTAGTTCTTTCAAATAGTGTAACAGTAGGAATCAAACGATGACCACATTGGACATTATATGCAATGAACAAGGGCACTGACAATTTTTTTTTTCCCTCTTTTTGCTGGACTTATCGAAAATACTTTCCTTGAGCCCAAGTAACAATGAACTACTGGTAACCAAGTGAAACAAAGACACGAGTCTTGATTGATTACGTAAATACATTCTGGCCATAGTATTATACAACAATGCAATTCTTTTCCTGCCGGCACATACAGCAAATTTTTAATGTTACTTATGGTGTTTTCGCAACGCAATAAGAAGGGATGACTGGAAATAACTTTGAATATAGAATGTTTGTGCAAAAAACATGAGCTCGAAGCCTGTGCAGGACACAGAAAACAGTCACAATGTAAGCTTGAGGTGCATTTTTCTAAAGGACTGTCGCACTCTTTTAGGTTGCCTACATCATATGCTTATTCTCCATATAAAGAAAACATGCTCACATATATGTGACACTCCTATATTCATCGCGATTCAAACTGAAACTAAAGAGCACAAACCGGCCTGTCATAAATGGTACCATACAATGGTGCAATCAAATTCTGGAACTGGCCAAAGCACAAAAGTGAAGAAACACATTTACTGCTCAAGCCTGGCATACGAATATTAGTGGCATATTTGAAACAGAAAGGTTGCGCGACGAAAGACATTCACAATCATTTGTATTCACATTCATTTGCGCTTGTCCCTGTAGCCTCCCTTGCGAATGTCTTTCGTCGCGCAACCTTTTTGTTTCAAATATGCCATACCATAGGTCGGCGCACTGACTCATGAGTGCACTCACTCACACTCACTTCATAGACGTGAGTGTGAGTGGAAGTGAGTGTGAGTGAGTGCGGTTCCTGGAAAAATTATGGTGAGTGTGAGTTAGTGTTCTCCCACCCTGCCGACCTATGTGCCATACACACTAGGCAAAGAACGTGTTTTACTAAAGAATATTAGTGGAAATGCTTGCGTAAGTTCATCTTTGATTAGCTTATAAAGAGAAGAGATAGGATGTCCAAACGGTTGTCTGTCACGTAGAAAGGCATGTGTACCTGTTTGACAGGTGCTGCTACCACTTTTGAAGAAGTTGTGTGTCTTCCATCTTTTATGCCTCAGTACGTTTCTTCATTTGGTAGATGGCAGGCATGTAATCAACTAACTCCTCTTCCCCTGCTCCCATGTCTTTCACGCTTTTCTTTGCGTTATTAGCCCCTGCAAACTTGCTGAGCTTTCTGCCCATTAAAGTTTCAATGGCAGTACTTTCTGGCTATGTTCAAAAATGCTGCAGAGTCCTTCTAAATGAGTTTCCTGTTTGACGAAAGCTTTTTTCTTGTGTACATGACTCGTCGAGGTGGGCTTAGTACAAAGAGATGTGGCTGCAGTGTTGAAAGACAGCAAAAGGCTTGCGTTGCAAAACGGTACTGCTTTTTGTCTACCTAATTACATCTTCAACCACCAGAAAGAGACGCAAAGAGCAATTAGGTACCGAAGCTCAGGCAAGCGTTTCCGAATCCTGTGTGCCCTATTTAACGAACTAAACTCTGATGAGCAAACAACCCCCACCAGTAAAAAAAAGATTGGTCTCTTGATTTTATGGCTTTACTTTAGCATGAAGATGGGACATGTGGTAGTTCAGGTGGCTACGCTGTCTGAAGGTTGCACTGCAGATGACACATGAAAAACGACGCTCTCCAGTGTGGGTTACAATGTGCTTCATGAGGTTGCCTTTGTCTGAAAAGGACGCTCTCCAGTGTGAGTGCGCACGTGCTTCACGAGGTTGGAATTCAGACTAAATGCAGCTGGGCACAGGTGGCACCGAAAGGGGCGCTCACCTGTGTGCGTCATAAGGTGCCTTTTCATCCGGTCTTTCAACTTGGTCGCATAGGCGCACTTCCGGCAGGAATGGAGTTGGCCTTCTACGGACACAAGTGACTGGTAGTGCACTGAAAAGGACATGTTTTGCTACAGCGTGGCACAACACAGAGAGAAGCTAAGATCCCACATGTTATTTCGACTCTGACGAAGCCGTTGCATGTGCATCAATCTATAGGAAGCCTCAAGGAGGCAAGCAGCAACAGTGACACATACGGCTTTTGCATGAAAAAGTTGTAGAAAGATGAAGGTCAAATCCAATATGTATGCATCTTAGAGCAGTGGTTTGATTATGATATGTTTCATAGGAAGGAGGAAAGAAGGGGAGAAATACAATAAAAGACAACAACCAAAGTGAAAGGCTTAAGGCTCCCACCAACCCTTTTCCAAGTAATCCTCTAATGACTTCCCCAAAGAAAAGCATAGCCACCCGAATCGGAAGCCGCAATGTTTTTTCAAGTCACTTAGGTATTAGTGGAGTTAGAGCATCGAGATGGAGGGTAGTTACACCTTGCGAGTGCATCCCCTTTCCAATCGTCTTGATGAGTGATCTGCAAGCTATGCACAACAGAGTGAAGAATGGGCGATCTACATACATGTACCACGACATCAAACATTTCATCTTGTTCTCTTTTCAATGTATTCGTGCTTCCACAATGACGCCCCATAGGCCAGAAGTTACTGGGCATATGTGGCCGGGCCCAACTGCGTGTGCGGGAAGTGCGCCTGCAAATCAGCTAATGGTAGGTCGCCCCTCTCCCTCCTAGCCCATGCCCCTTCAGTGGTGCTATTTACTGAGAGAACGCTTTCCAGGTGTATTTTCAAATCGAATTGAAAATTTGTTGAGGAGTGCGGAGCTATAACTCGCTCACATGCCCACGGCAGGCTCCATCACAGTGCAAAGAAAACAGGCACCAAGAACACAGACTCAAGGCAAGAATAGTGGACCTCATGAATGCTGGAGGATACCTGCTCTGAGGTGAAACTGACGGGACAACTTATCTGTGCATGCTCAGGAACAGTGAAAAGGGTACACGTGCTTGTCTACTAGAGATACAACTTAACACATTCTACCTCTACTTCGTCTAAGCTGTATCTTACGTCGGCATCTTACGTAGGCATAACAGTAAAGAAACAGACTTAATGCTCCATGCCTGGCATATGAATATTAATGGAAATGCTTGCATATGTTCGGCTTTGATTAGCTTATAAAGAGAAAATGCCCTAACAGTTGTCTCTCGTGTAGTAAGGCATGTGCACCTGTTCTACAGGCAGTGCTACCACTCCTCAGCAAGCTGGCTGTCTCTATCCTTCCCACCTCAGTACTTTTCTTCAGTTGATAGACGGCAGGCCTGTTATCAAGTCCTCTTCCCCTGCGCTCATGTCTTGCACGCTTTCCTTTACATTATTAGCCCCTGAGAACTCGCTCAGGTTTATGTCCTTTTAAAGCTTTATTGGCAGTATTTTCTGGCTATGTTCAAAAATGCTGCAGAGCCCTCTAAGTGCCTTGCATGTTTGACGAAAGCCTTGTTCTTGTGTACATGGCTAATGGAAGCAGGCTTAGGACAGAGAGAGACGTGGCTGCAGTGTTGAAAGACAGTGAAAGGCTTGCACATCAAAGCAGCACTATTTTTTGTTTCCCTGATTACGTCTCCAACCACTAGGAGATGCAAAGAGCAATGAGGTACTGAAGCTGAGGAAAGCTTTTCTGAATCCTGTATGCCCCCTACATTGAACTAAACTGTGATGAACAAACAACCCCCTCCCGCAAAAGAAAAGAGATTGGTCTCTTGATTTTATGGCTTTACTTTAGCATGAAGATGGGACATGTGGTAGTTCAGGTGGTGACGCTGTCTGAAGGTTGCACTGCAGATGACACATGAAAAAGGACGCTCTCCAGTGCGAGTGCGAATGTGCTTCACGAGGTTGGAATTCAGGCCAAATGCAGCTGGGCACAGGTGGCACCGAAAGGGGCGCTCGCCCGTGTGCTTCACAAGGTGCCTTTTCATCGTTGCTTTGAACTTGGTCGCATAGGCGCACTTCCGGCAGGAATGGAGGTGGCCTTCTACAGACACGAGTGACTGGTAGTGCTCAGGGGATGCCAATGACGAGGAACCTGCAAGGCCACAGAGAAACTATTAGAAAACTATGCAAACCATGTGTCCCATTCTGCATGTACCTTTTCTAAAGCACCAGGCAAAGAAGCATGGCTGCAAAACTCACTAGCGAAGTAAACAATAAATATGACATCTAAAATGACACATTAAATTAGTGGTAACAGAGCATGTCTCGCTCAAGTTACCATCTTTTTGCGCTTGAATGTGCCATACCTACAGCATCAAAAAAGCTGCCGCTAACACACATTTTCAGATTTGGCTGCGATTCGATGCACTACATAAAGTGCCAAGTTATTATGCACATGAACATTTATTAAGAACTGACCTATTAGGACAGTCATTTCTTTGTTTTCTTAGCATGGAGCTATACAAAGGCGTGCACCTAGAGTACCTCAGCACATGAAGGATATCGGAAATATCTCTAGGAGATATACATACGAAATAAACAGGAATACGGGAAGAAAAAGGGAACTTCAAAAAGTTAGAATCGGATCACCCCGTTTCGCAAAAGAAAAATTCAGGCACATATTTTGTACACTGCCTAAAGCATTGCTGCTACCCAGCTATTACGAAATTCACATTTTTTGGGCCTCTCTTGTATTGCTTTCAGGAAAGCATAACAATAACAATGACTATTAAGGGTAGCACATCATCCACGAAATATCCTTAAGAAACAAACCAAACACATTAGACATTCGACTTTATCACTATACACAGCTCTTCAAAAGAAATGAATCTGATGCCCATACAGCAAACTGATGTTCAGAATGCCACAACAGTATGCCTAAATAAGCGTGGTTTTTATCAACATCCAGGAATATTCTACACTGGAAATTACATTCGTACACTTTACAAGGCGCCGTACGCATTCCAGGCATCAAAGCATTCATATCAGGAACAAACCATATGAACCCTGTGAAAAGAAACTGAATGAAGATGGCATAAAATAAAAGATACATATAGCAAAGAACTATTACATATGAGAATGATGCCATGTTTGAAGGTGGTAGGAAATAAGGGCACATTAAGGTTTATCTAGAAAATGATTGGCCAAGAGATGGCTCCCTTGTAAAAAAACAATTCAGGACATCAAGCAGAACAAATTCTTTTTATTCGGGAGCACAATACAAGAAATACAAACAATTACATTGCAAAACGGATAATAAGTTAGAAAATGCTTGCACTGTGTACTTAGCGCGAATATACTGCAGTAGGAAAGGAATAGCCACTAAAAAGAAGCATGGTAATCTAGAAAATTGTTTGAGTCAGCTATCTTGCAAGTACATGGTTTGGTCAAACAAACTTCAAAAATCGAAAGTATGCAATACCAACTATATTTAGTCCCCAAACCGGTTATCCTTGGTACGGATATAAATACTATAATCTTGACCTGAAACACAAAATGGTGCAATGAAATCCATTACAATATAGCTTCAAATTGCTCAACAGGCAAACAAATATCCCATTTTAGAATTTTCAATATATGAAACAAAAAAACATGCTCACATATAAGTGACACTCCTATATTCGTCAAAGATTCAAACTGCAACTAAAGAGCACAGACCAGCCTGTCATAAATGGCACCATACACTGGTGCAATCCAATTCTAGAATTGCCCAAAGAATGAAAATGTCTTGGGTACTATAGCAGGAATAAAAAAACTTCAAACTGCGTGCAGCTTGCTATTAAAGCCACTAGAAACTGTCATAGTGAACACACACACAATTGGCAGCAAATAAACTTACCTTTAACAAAACATTTGGGGCAAGCAATTCCTATAGCAGCTCTCCCACAGAGTGATTAGTCGTCCAAAGTTAATTAAAAGCAATCATATCATTCGTCAGGGAAGCTCTGGAGTGTAATTAAATATGAGACCTTCAATTTGAGGGGAACTGTACAGGTACAAATACAGTACACAGGCTGTGCAGCGTCATGCACAATTCAAATGCTCAGACAAGTAATTCACAGTGGTCTACATTTATCCCTCCCTTTTAGGAGACAATTCTGACTAGCTCTTTCAAATTGCGCAACGGTGAAACTCAAGTGATGATCACATTGGACATTATATGCAATGAAAAAGGGCACTGATAATTTTTTCCCTCTTTTTGCTGGACTTGTCGAAAACACCTTCCATGAGCACAAGTAACAACGGACTACTGGTGTTCAAGTGAAACAAAGACACGAGCTTCAATTCATAATGTAAATACATTCTGGCCATAGTACTTATACAACAAAGCAATTCTCTTCGTGCAGGCACATAGAGTGAATTTTGAATGTTACTGATGGTGTTTTCCCAACGATATAAGAAGAGGCCGAGTGAAAATAACTTTGAAAATAATTTGCGAGTGTAAAAAACATAAGCTCAAGGCTGACACACAAGACGGTCACAGTGTAAGCATGATGTGCATTTTTCTAACGGACTGTAATATTCTTTCAGGTTGCCTACTTCATGTGCTGGCCACACAAAGCACAAGGTCTGAAAATTCAGCTGAGTTGAGTCTCTCTGTGGATGAGGTGGCATAAGCCTCCTGCTACCTCTCCATCTGCGTGATGGAAAGGCATGTTTTGCTACAGCATGGCACAACAAAGAGAGAAGCTAACAGTACAGAGATGTGCTTTGGTCTCCTACGAAGCTATTGCATGTCCATCCATTAGTGGGAATTTTCCAGGCATCCCCCCAAAGCCACGAAAAGCATCTTGCACAAATTTCACGGAGGCAAACAGCAACATCGGCACAGCAGGCTTTTTGCCTCAATAAATCATAGAAAGATGAAGCTCAAATCCAATACGTACGTATCTTAGAGCGCTGGTTTACCTGTCATACGTTTCGTAAAAAGGAGGAAAGATGAAGGGGAGAAAGACAATAAAACACACTAACCAAAGCGAAAGGCTTGAAGCTACCACCAACACTTTTCCAAGTAATCCTCTAATGACTTCCTCAGAGGAGAGCATAGCCACCCGAATTACCTGCCGAAATGTTTTTTCAAGCCACTTGGTATTAGTGGAGTAAGAGTGCCGAGATTGAGTGTAGTTGCTACTTCCGAGTGCATTCCCTCTCCGATCGTCTCGATGAGTGATGTGGAAGCTATGCACAACGGAGTGAAGAATGGGCGATCTACAAACATGTGCCAGGACATCAAACATTCCATCCTCTTTTCTCTTCAATGTATTTCATGCTTCCACAATGACACCACATATGCCAGCAGTTACTGGGCAGACGTGGCCGCGTCCCACTGTCTGTGTAGCAACTGCGCCTACAAATCAACTAATGGCTGGTCACCCATTTCCTTCCTAGCACATGCCCGTTCAGTGATGCGATTTGCTGAGAGAAAACTATACGCTTTTCAGGTGTATTATGAAATCAAATTGAAAATTTGCTGAGGAGTGCAGAGCTAGATTATGCTCACATGTCCACAGCATGCTTCAGCATAATGCAAAGAAAATAGATGCTGAGAACGGACACAAGGCAAAAATAGTGGACATCACGAATGCTGGCGATCACCTGCTCTGAGGTGGAACTGAAGAGACAACTTATCTGTGCATGCTCAGGAACAGTGAAAAGGGTACACGTGCAGGTCTACTAGAGATACAACTTGTAGACACTCTACCTCCTACTTTGTGGAAGCTGCA
>CM023489.1:30750253-30856901 GCA_013339685.2 Hyalomma asiaticum
GCTTATCCAAGAAATATCCTTAAGAAACAAACCACACACATTAGACATTCCACTTTATCACTACACGCAGCTCTTCAAGATAAGTGAATCAGATGCCCATACATCAAAATCATGTTCAGAATGCCATCAACAGCATGCCTAAATAAGCGGGGTTTTCATTAACACCCAGCAATCTTCTACACCACAAATTACATTTGTACACTTGACAAGGTTCCGTACGCATTCCAGGCACCAAAGCATTCAGATCAGGAGCAAACCATATGACCCTTGTGAAAAGAAACTAAATGAAGGTGGCATAAAATAAAAGGTACATATAGCAACAAACTATTAGATATGAGAATGACGCCATGTTTGAAGGTAGTAGTAAATAAAGGGACATTAAGGTTTATGTAGAAACTGATTGACCATGAGATAGTTGCCTTGTAAAGAAACAATATACGACATCAAGCAGTACAAATTCTTTTTATTCGGGAACACAATACAAAAAATACAAATGATTCCAGTGAAAAGTGGATAATAAATTAGAAAATTCTTGCACTGTATACTTAGTGCAAACACATAGTGCAGTGGGAAAGCAATAACCACTGAAAGGAAGCATGGTAATGTAGAAAATTGTTTTGAATCAGCTATCTTGCAAGAACATGGTTTGGTCAAACAAACTTCAAAAATCGCAAGTATGCAATATTTAGTCTCAAAACCAGTTATCTTTGGTACGGATATAAATCCTATAATCTTGACCTGAAACATAAAATGGTGCAATGAAATCCATTACAATATAGCTTCACATTGCTCGACAAGCAAAAAAAACATCACATTTGACAATTTTCAATATAACAAACAAGAAAACATGCTCACATATATGTGACACTCCTATATTCGTCAGACTCAAACTGCAACTAAAGAGCACAAACCGGCCTGTCATAAATGGTACCATACACTGGTGCAATCGAA
Organism: Hyalomma asiaticum; assembly: GCA_013339685.2. Lineage (NCBI taxonomy): Eukaryota > Metazoa > Arthropoda > Arachnida > Ixodida > Ixodidae > Hyalomma > Hyalomma asiaticum. The sequence continues at coordinate 30,751,205 of CM023489.1, forward strand.
TTCTCAAATTGCCCAAAGTATGAAAAATGTCTTGGGTACCATAGCAGGAATAAAAAACTTCAAACTGCATGCAGCTTGCTATTAAAGCCACTAGAAACTCTCATAGTAAACCCACACACATTTGGCAGCAAATAAACTTACCCTTAACAAAACATTTGGGGCAAGCAATTTCTATGGCGGCTCTCCCACAGAGTGATTAGTCGTCCAAAGTTAATTACAATCATATCATTCGTCAGGCAAGCTCTAGTGGGTGATAAAAATTTCAGACCTTCAATTTGAGGGGAACTGTACAGGCACAAATACAGTACAGAGGCTGTGCAGCATCACGCACAATTCAAATGCTCAGACAAGTAATTCACAGTCGTCTGCACTCATTCCTCCCTGTTGGGAGACAACTCTGACTAGCTCTTTCAAATAGTACAAAGGTAGGAATCAAACGATGGTCACATTGGACATTACATGCAATGAAAAAGAGTACTAACAATTTTCTTCCTCCTCTTGCTGGAATTATCGAAAATACCTTCCTTGAGCCGAAGTAACAATGAACTGCTGGTGTTCAAGCGAAACACAGACACAAGGTTCAAGTCATTAGTAAATACATTCTAACCATAGTAATTATACAACAGTGCAATTTTTTTTCCTGCAGGCATGTAGAGCCAATTTGTAATGTTACTAGTTGTGTTTTTCGACGCAATAATAAGAGATGACTGGAATTAACTTTGAAAATGAAATGTGAGTCCAAAGAACATAACCTCAAAGTCTGTACAGGACACACAACGCAGTGACAGTGTAAGTTTGAGGTGCATTTTTCTAAAGGAGTGTCATACTCTTTCAGGTTACCCACTTCATGCGCTGCCCACAGAAAGCACAGGGTGGGAAAATTCAGCTCGGTTGAGCCTCTGTGTGGATGTGTGGATAAGGTGGCACGAGCCTCCAGCTGCTGCTCCATCTCTGTGATGGAAAGGCACGTTTTGCGACAGCACGGCACAACAAAGGGAGAAGCTAACATTACACATATGTGCTTTGGTCTGCTACGAAGCTGTTGCATATACATCCATCAGTGTAATTTTTCAGGCACCTCACACAAAGCCATGAAAAGTTTCTTGCACAAACGTCACGGAGGCAAGCAGCAACGTCGACACAGAAGGCTTTCTGCCTCAATAAATCATAGAAAGATGAAGCTCAAATCTAATACGTCCATATCTTAGAGCGTTGGTTTGTCGATACGTTTCGTAGAAAGGAGGAAAGATGAAGAGGAGAAAGAAAATAAAAGACACTAACCAAAGCGAAAGGCCTAAGGCTCCCTGAAACACTTTTCCAAGTAATCCTCTAATGACTTCCCCAAAGGACAGCCATCGCCACCCTAATCACCAGCCGAAATGTTTTTTCAAGCCACTTAGGTATTAGTGGAGTAAGAGTGCCAAGATTAAATGTAGTTGATACTTCCGAGTGCATTCCCTCTCCGATCGTCTCGAGTCATCTGGAAGCTATGCACAACGGAGTAAAGAATGGGCGATCTACAAACATGTGCCATGACATCAAACATTTCATCTTGATTTCTCTTCAAGGTATTCGTGCTTCCACAATGACACCACATATGCCAGCAGTTACTGGGCGGATGTGGCCGCGTCCCACTGTGTGTGTAGCAACTGTGCCTACAAATCAGCTAGCTAATGGCTGGTCACCCATTTCCTTCCTAGCACATGCCTGTTCAGTGATGCGATTTGCTGAGAGAAAACTATACGCTTTTCAGGTGTATTATGAAATCAAATTGAAAATTTGCTGAGGAGTGCAGAGCTAGATTATGCTCACATGTCCACAGCATGCTTCAGCATAATGCAAAGAAAATAGATGCTGAGAACGGACACAAGGCAAAAATAGTGGACATCACGAATGCTGGCGATCACCTGCTCTGAGGTGGAACTGAAGAGACAACTTATCTGTGCATGCTCAGGAACAGTGAAAAAGGGTACACGTGCAGGTCTACTAGAGATACAACTGTTAAGACACTCTACCTCTACTTTGTGGAAGCTGCATCTTATGTAGGCATAATCAGTGCAGAAACAGAGTTCAATGCTCTAATGCCTGGCATATGATATTAATGGAAATGCTTGCATATGTTGCCCCTTCGATTAGCTTATAAAGAGAAGGAGATAGCAATGTCCCTAACAGCTTGTCTCTCATGTAGTAAGTGCAATGTGCACCGGTTGACAGGTAGTGCTACCAACTCCTCTAGCAAGCTGTCCGTCTTCCTATCTTCCCAGCCTCAACGTACTTTTCTTCAATGACAGACGGCAGGCCTGTTATCAAGCTCCTCTTTCCCCCCTGCGTCCTATGTCTCTCACGCGGTTGTCTTTACATTATTAGCCCCTGTGAACTCGCTCAGGCTTAAGTCCTTTTGAAGTTTAATTGGCAGCATTTCCTGGCTACATTCAATAATGCTGCAGGGCTCCTCTATGTGCCTTGCATGTTTGACGAAAGCCTGGTTCATGAGCACATGGATCATGGGGGATGCTTAGGACAGAGAGACGTGGCTGCGGTGTTGAAAGACAGTGAAAGGCTTGCACATCAACGTAGTACTGGTTATTGTTTTCCTAATTATGTCTCCAACCACCAGGAGATGCAAAGAGCAATGAAGTATTGAAGTTGAGGAAAGCTTTTCTGAATCCTGTATGCCCTCTATATTGACCTAAACTGTGATGAACAAACAACCCCCTCCAGTAAATGAAAGAGATTGGTCTCCTGATTTTAAGGCTTTACTTTAGCATGCCGACAGGACATGTGGTTGTTCAGGTGCTGACGCAGTCTAAAGGATACACTGCAGATGACACATGAAAAAGGACGCTCTCCAGTGTGGGTTCGAATGTGTTTCATGAGGTTGCCTTTCTCTGAAAAGGACGCACTGCAGTGCATGCAGGAAAAAGGACGCTCTCCAGTGTGGGTGCGAATGTGGTTCACTAGGTGCCTTTTCAAGTGAAAAGGTCGCACCGCAGTGCGTGCATGAAAAAGGACGCTCTCCTGTGTGAGTGCGCAAGTGGTCCTTGAGGTGGCCTTCCGGAGAAATGCAGCCGTGGCACAGGTGGACACCGAAAGGGGCGTCTCGCCTGTGTGCGTCATAAGGTGCCTTTTCATCATTGCTTTGAACTTGGGTTGAATAGGCGCACTTCCGGCAGGAATGGAAGGTGGCCTTCTACGGACACGAGTGAACTGGTAGTGGCTCAGTGGATGCCAATGACCGAGGAACCTGCAAGGCCACAATGAACGTTCAGAAAACAATGCACACCATGTGTCCCATTTTCAACACTGCCTACAGTTCCCCTGAAATTCAAGGCAAGGAGACATGAAATTGTTTTTCATTACAGGATTCCACATCACATCACAAGAAACATGCACACCTGTGTCCCATTTTGCATGCAAATTTACTGAAGTGTCAGGCAAGGGAGAATGAATTCTGCATTCATTAGCAAAGTAAACAACAACATCACATCTCAAATGACATATTACATCATTGGTAACGAAGCACATCTCACTCAAATTACCATCTTTTTGCAGTGTAAATGTACATAACTACAGCATGAAAAAAACCTGCTGCTAACACACAGAATGCAGATTTGTCTGAAATTTGATGCTTTATCTATAGAGCCAAGTTATTATGCACATGAACATTTATTAAACACTGAGATGTTTGAACAGTCATTCCTTTGTTTCCTCAGCATGGAGCTACACAGGGACGGACAGCTAGAGTACCTCAACACATGAAGGATATCGGATATAAAGGATCAAGGGATATCAATGCAAAACAACATCCGAATTTCTAAAGGTTAGAATCGCATCACTAGGCAAGGCAAAGAAAAATACACATATTTTATACACTGCATAAAGCATTGTTTCTACCTTGATATTAGGGAAGTATGCACATTTTCTGGGCCTCTGTTGTATTGCTTCCATGAAAGCATAGCAATAACAAAGACTATTAAGAGTAGCACTTAGTTCATGAAATACCGTTTAGAACGGCACACATTAGTTATTCCACTTTATCACTATACGCAGCTCTTCTAAGCGAACGAATCCAATGACCACACATCGAACTCAGGTTCAGGATGCCACAACGGCATGCCTAAATATGCAAGAATTTTTATAACACCAGAAGAATATTCTACACTACAGATTAAATTCATACACTTGACAAGGCGCTGTATGTATTCCAAGCATCAAAGCATTCATATCAGAAGCAAACCATATGAACAATGTGAAAATGAAGTAAATGAATATGCTATAAAATAAAAGGTATAGCAAAGAACTATTACATGTGAGAATGATGCCATGTTTGGAGGTGGCAGTAAATAAAGGCACATTAAGGTTTATCAAGGAAAGTACCGGCCATAACATTGTTGCCACATAAAAAAAAGGGAGATGACATCAGGCAGTCAAAATTTTTTCATTTGAGAGCGCACCAGAAGGAATGCGAACAATTACTGTGCAAAATGGATCGTAAGTTAAGAAATTTTGGCACTGTTACTTAGATCAAACATATTGCAGTGGAAAAGCCATAACTACTAAAAGGTAGCTTGGTAATCTACAAAATTGTTTCAGTCAGCTATCATGCAAGAACAAAGCCTGGTTGAACAAACTTGGAAAATCTAAAGCATTGAATACGAACTACTTAATGCAAACCAGTTCTCCTTTGTAAAGATACAAATACTACATACCTGACCTGAAAGATGAAATGGTGCAAGGAAATCCATTACATTATAACAACTTCAAATTGCTCAAAAGTCAAACAAATATCTCATTTTACAATATTCAACATCACAAGTAAAAAAACATGCTCACATATATGTGACACTCCTATATTCGTCAAAGATTCAAACTACAACTAAAGAGCACAGACCGGCCTGTCATACTGGCGCCATACACTGGTGCAATCCAATTCTCGAATTGCCCAAAGTATGAAAATGTCTTGGGTACCATAGCAGGAATCAAATACTTGAAACTGCGTGCAGCTTACTATTAAAGCCACTAGAAACAGTCATAGTAAACACACACACATTTGGCAGCAAATAAACCTACCCTTAACAAAACATTTGGAGCAAGCAATTCTATGGCAGCTCTGCCATTGAGTGATTAGTTGTCCAAAGTTACTTAGAAGTAATCTTATCATTCATCAGGCAAGCTCTAGTGGGTGACAAAAATTTGAGAACTTCAATTTGAGGGGAAATATTCTGTAGAAATACAGTACAGAGGCTGTGCAGCATCATGCACAATTCGAATGCTCAGACAAGTAATTCACAGTGGTCTGCATTCATTCCTCCCTTTCAGAGACAACTCTGACTAGCTCTTTCAAATAGTACAAAGGTAGGAATTCAAATGATGGTCACATTGGACATCAAATGCAATGAAAAAGGGCACTGACAATTCTTTTCCCTCTTTATTGCTGGACTTATAGGAAATACGTTCCTTGAGCCGAAGTAACAATGAACTGCTGATGTTCAAGTGAAACACAGACAAAAGTTTCAAGTGATTACGTGAATAGCTTCTGGCGATAGTAATTATACAACAATGCAATTTTTGCAAATTTTAATGTTACTGATGGTTTTTTCCCATCGCAATAAAGAGAGATGACTGGAAATAACTTTAAAAATGAAATGGGAGTGCAAAAAACATAACCTCAAAGCCTGTGCCGGACACAAAACGCAGTCACAGTGTAAGCTTGAGGTGCATTTTTCTAGTATCTTTCCCACCTCAGTACTTTTCTTCAGTTGATAGACGGCAGGCCTGTTATCAAGTCCTCATCCCCTGTGCCCATGTCTTCCACGCTTTTCTTTACATTATTAGCCCCTGAGAACTCGCTCAGGTTTAGGTCCTTTTGAAGTTTCATTGGCAGCATTTTCTGGCTATGTTCAACAATGCTGCACGGCTTACCTAAATGCATGGCATGTATGACGAAAGCATGGTTCATGAGCACATGGATCATGGGGGATGCTTAGGACAGAGAGAGACGTGGCTGTGGTGTTTAAAGACAGTGAAAGGCTTGCACATCAAAGTAGTACTGGTTTTTGTTTTCCCAATTATGTCTCCAGCCGCCAGAAGGAGACGTAAAGAGCAATGAGGTACTGAAACTGAGGAAAGCTTTTCTGAATCCTGTATGCCCTATTTAATGAACTAAACTCTGATGAACAAACAACTCCCTCCAGAAATAAAGATTGGTCTCTTGATTCTATGGCTTTTTTTTAGCTTGAAGATGGGACATGTGGTAGTTCAGGTGGACACGCTGTCTGAAGGTTGCACTGCAGATGACACATGAAAAAGGACGCTCTCCAGTGTGGGTGCGCATGTGCTTCACGAGGTGGCCTTTCTCTGGAAAGGACGCACTGCAGTGCGTGCACGAAAAAGGACGCTCTCCAGTGTGGGTGCGAATGTGCTTGACGAGGTTGCCTTTTTCTGAAAAGGATGCACCGCAGTGCATGCAGGAAAAAGGACGCTCTCCAGTGTGAGTGCGCAAGTGCTCCTTGAGGTTGCCTTTCCGAGCAAATGCAGCTGGGCACAGGTGGCACCGAAAGGGGCGCTCGCCTGTGTGCGTCATAAGGTGCCTTTTCATCCGGTTTTTGAACTTGGTTGCGTAGGTGCACTTCCGGCAGGAATGGAGTTGGCCTTCTACGGATACGAGTGACTGGTAGTGCTCAGTGGATGCCAATGATGAGGAACCTGCAAGGCCACAGACAGAGCATAGGAAGTCAATGAAAACCATGTCTCACAGTAGATGGAACTATTATGTGGCACCATGCAACAAAAAAACAAACAAATGACAGTCACTACACTACTTGAAGAACTAAATAGTAATATGCCTTGTCGAACCACCTGCAACAGCAGTGGCAGCAGCACATACGGAGCATAAGTTCCTCTAATTTCTTACATAAGTATGCTATGCATATTAGGCATACAGCACAAAACCTGCTGACAATACATAGAATTTCGAACGGATGCTACAAGCATCTGTCGATCGCTTTACGCAGCGCGAGTGATGACGGTCTTAGGGCGCATCAGTATATTTTTAAACCCTGACATAGCTGGGACACCCTGCATATATATATACATATATATATATATATATATATATATATATATATATATATATATTGTAATGTATAAAAACAGAGAGCTTCGCCGTGCCGAAGACGCTCGCGCTAGAGGAGCGAAGTGCAAGAGGAGCAGACGAAGAGAAAGACGAGGAAGCAGAATAGAACAGCCGGCCTGCAGCTAAGGCGCTGTGTCTACGTCTCTCTTCTTTACAATGGCGCAGTCGACAAAAGACAGACACTGAGGGCGTCCTCGCGGGTCATCGGCGCAGCAGGTGCTCCAGTCCAGGGACGCCGTCCACCATTACGCGACCATGGACCCCGCAACCCTTCTGCCGCCGGAAGCACCCATGGGACCCACGCCCACGCAGGGCCTCCTGTTACCACGGAATGGCGCTCACGCTTCCTGTAGTAACACCCCCTCGCCTCGACCTACGTTGGCACATGAGCCGCACAGGGACGCTGTCCAAGCGTCCTCGGACATGGACACCGCCGTCGGGAGGACAGAGCCCGCCGTATTTTCCGCGGCCGCCGACCCTTCTTACCCGAATGCCTCGGTCGGTCAGCTCACCGATGTCATGCGGGCCATGTCGTTGCTCTTCGAGCAACTTAATGTCTTCGGCATGGTAACTCCCGGTGCGGCATCACCATCGCCGAGTGCATGTATGATCCCGGAGTTCCATGCTTTTGAGGACGACGCGATCCTCTGGATCGATAACCTCAACCATCTCGGGACTCAGTATGCCTGGTCGGACCAACAGAAATTCCAGGTGGCCCTCAGCCACCTTGGAGAACGTGCCGTGGCCTGGCATCGCTACCAAGGCGTTAGGCAGAAGACCTGGCAGGAATGGTGTGTCAAGTTCATCGCGGCTTTTGGCCCGCTTCCCCATGTCCATGCCAACAGTCCCTTGAACTACACTACCGAGGAAGCAGCTCAGGAGGGGCGCTACCTCGAGGCTGTGGCTTCGGACTGCAGCTCATCGCCAGAGAGCATCAGGGCCTGCCCTGACGTGCTGATCGGTCCCGGGATTTGTTCTTCGACTCAGCTTTCAACACAAGAGACTGAATTCCAGCCACGGCGCTCGGACTCTGTTTACACTGGTGGTCCTGCCCAGCCGCCATGTGAGTCAGATGCCATGGACCAGCCATCTCTAACCACTTCCATGGCGCCCCCTGAACACCGTGCGCATCATGAAACGTTGTTGTTCGCCGAGGAGCCTCACTCTGACCTGTGTGGAGGTGATGCCGTCCAGGGAACGTGCCAAGGAGGCTCGCGGTCACGCCCCCGGTCGTTGGGGCAGTCATTGGCCGAGCGTGCTGGGGTTCCCGGTTCGCCCTGCGGTGCCCTTCCAGGGGGTGGCAGTGTCTGTGCCGCGGATGAGGCCGCTTTTGTCGGGGACCCGCCACTGCAGCCGGGGTCTGCTCCTGGCTTGGGCGTCGCACCCGCACCCCGGGACTTGGGCGCCTCTCCTTCGGGAGGGTTGTCGTCGGGGTCCGTTGGTTCAGCCTACTTTCAGGAAAATGCTACATCACTTTCAAGGGAAAGACAAGGCACGCGTGAAGGGCCTGCAAAACTGCGCCTTAGCAGCCACTGCCGCCCGCTTCTGTCTTCAGGAGGTCACCCCGTTAAATCGCAGCGTGGCCGAAACCTGCAGCGACCACCACGAGCCAGCCAGTGTCGCCCACCCGAACTTGGTTTGGCGGCTCAACAGGGCTTGCTGCCTTGTGGACAAGAACGACCGCGTCGACACAGTCAATGTCGCCCGCCGGAGCCATTGCTAGCAAGTTTCCGAGTGAGTGCTCGGCGTTTCCGGGACCGCCCGCCACGGAACAGTCAGTGCCGGCCACCAGAGGCTGTCTTCGCAGCTCTCAAAGCCAAGTCGGGGCTACGTCGAAACCGTCCAGCGCGACACAGTCAGTGCCGCCCTCCAGAGACAGTTTCGCCCGTTACTGTCACTCGCAGTCGTGGCCGAGTGTAATGTATAAAAACAGAGAGCTCGCCGTGCCGAAGACGCTCGCGCTAGAGGAGCGAAGTGCAAGAGGAGCAGACGAAGAGAAAGACGAGGAAGCAGAATAGAACAGCCGGCCTGCAGCTAAGGCGCTGTGTCTACGTCTCTTCTTTACAATATATATATATATGTATATATATATATATATATATATATATAAAGGCAACACAAATCATTGGTGCTACACACCTACTAATAAGAGTATGGACTCAATCACCATTTTGGATTGCTTCCATAAAATCATACAGATACAACACACGTAACAATGCAACTGATAGATTCTATTCATCAATGTATTTAAATCAGGAGCATACACAACCACCGACCAATAAACAGAAGAGCGTCACCGAAATCAATGTGGCATATTATGAAAGGTATAGAGAAAATTAATCAAAGTGACAATGATGTTAAGTTTAATGGCGGGACTGAGTAATGGCTCACCCAAGTTTATTTTGGAAACTATAGACCCTTTTCATAATTGTAAAGCTACCTTCCCTGCAATGCAGCTCAGCCTACTAATGGCGGCGTAGGCAATCCTACAAAGACCGTGTAGAAGGGCAGTTCGCTTGTGACTGGACATGCAAAATGTCGACTCAGACCTTCCGATACAAACATACACAAAAAACAATCCTTGGTATGTACAACTTCCAATTTTCATATCATTTCAATCAAGACAGATGTCGCCATGAGTTGGGCAAAAGTAGAGCAGAGAAGTGCACTTGCAAAATATGCAAAGGTCTATTGGTCAGTGGAAAGTGGCATTGTAAGGGAAGAATACATGACATTAAGCGACCAATGTTTCATTTGACAACCAACTCAAGGAGAGGAATACAAACGATTACAGTGCAAAATCCATCAGAAGGTAAGAATATATTGCCCCTGTACACTGAGTTTGAACATAATGGAGTAACAAGCAAAGCGCCACTGAAAGTAGACTAGTCAAAAGTAGACGATTACAGTGTAAAATCTATCAGAAAGTGAGAATATATTGCCCATACATAATTAGTTTGATCATAATGCAGTGAAAAGCAAAGTGCCACTAATAATTAGTGTGGTCATTTATCAACAAATCTGTTTCTTGGAGCCCCACTTGCAAACGCATGTCCATTGTTGAACAGCCTTGAAAAATCAGTAGTATGCAATACCAACTACTTGTCCAAATCAACGTCTTGTAAAGATAAAAATTCCATAATTCACATTATTTAAACATAAAACTTTGCAAGTGAACGCAATGATTTTGAAAAAGAACATTTAGAAGGCTAGCGATTTAAGCAGCAAATACCCGTATTTACTACTTTCACACACAATCAGCAAGTAAATACGGCTGCATCAGCATCACACTATTCGCATGGTTCAAACTGCAGCACAAGACCACAAACAGGCAAATCATTTCTAACACACTGGTGCAATACATTTCTGCGATGCACGAAGGGTACAAACTTCTTGGATGCTTGAAAGGAGCGAAGGGCACATCTGTAATAGCACAGAGATTACTGTTAAGGCGAGCGAAGTTACAGCACACTCACACACATTTCTTTGGCCATCACATAAGCTTGTCCATAACAAAACACTCAAAGAACTTAGTTCTATAGTAGTTTTTCCATTGAGTGATTACTGTTACAGAGGTTAGATAAACGAAACTATTTACAATGTTGAAGACACAAGTCCTATTGGGCAATGCATCTCTGAGCATTTCAATTTGGCAAAATAGAAACAAATTTTTTGCTCTGCTATGCAGCAGTACACGAAATGCTTAGGCAAATAAAGCATCACAGTCAGTACTCTTTTGTTCATCTAAGCAGACAACATTGGCCAGCTGCTCACGGCATGAACATGATGGCTACATTGAATGTAGATGCCACAAAAGTGCTTATTTTTCCTAGCACTTGCAGAGCTTATCAAAAGGGTCTTCTTTTAGCCCAAGTAATGACGAAATGCTGCACAACAATTGGGAAAGAGATGAGAGAATGGAGCCTTTGAGGAAATAATCACTGATTGATTCATGGGGCTTCACATCCCAAAACCACAATTCGATTATGAGAGACACTGTTGTGGAGGGCTCCGGAAATTTTGACTACCCGTGGTCCCTTAACGAGCACTGAATTCCCACAATACACACGTGCAAAAGGAAATGAATTACATTGTTGTGGGCAACATACCACTACAGCACTACAATTCTTTTAAGTGTCAATGGTGGCATTTATGATAAGTGAAACTACATCTAAAAAATGTGCCACACTGAGAAACATAAGAGAACACAAACAAGAAACAAGCGCGAGAATGTGGAAGCAGACCAATTAGGCAAACACACAGAGCTGTAGGACAGCGAAATGGGCAAACCCATGAAGATCCGCAAGAGCCAAGTGGAAGAGGACTCACCAGGAGATGTCATTCCCGGGTACAGTTTTATAAGAAGGAAACCAAGCAAATCGCACTAAAAGTTTTTGTAAGAGTGCATAAGAAGTGCTGTAAAAGTACAAGATTTAACTCTCTGATTAAGGCAACGGCTGCATTCATCCATGTCAGTGGGCGTGCCCTGTACGGTACATTGCAGAGCATAACTGAAGTGACAAGGGGACTTACTCCAAACAAGCCCTTTCGCAAAGGCAGTGGCATAACTGATACAAGATACTGCGCTACTTAGACCAATGTAGGTTGCACGAGAGTGTCCTAGATTTCTCCTACATTGCAAGCTGTCATGGTGTTCAATTTGGTCAGTCAGTTGCATTGCATAAGGCAGCTGCTGGATCTCGGCTCTACTATCCTCCACCTGCGTCACCAAAGCATCAGCCAATCAAATGTGTGCCACAAGTGCATGTACGTATCATGAGGGCGCATGCACTTGCTGGGTCACAGCAAATTTTCTACTGCTGTCATAATGACAGGGTACACGACAGACACAAATGACAGACGACGTGGCGTGGAAGAATGCATATAAGACGTGTTTGTTCTCCTGAATGGTCTGAGAGGCCTCCAGTTTTGACGGCACTGGAGGAGAGTACTGAAACAGAACTGCAGGTGTTATTACTATCTTGCCATTGCCAATGGCCTCGTGTAACAATAAATCCGTTATCATACCTACACGGGGGCAAAATATTTTCCAACTTGTCATTTTTATTGATTATACTTCATACAACGAACAAGGCAAATGAAGTGGCACTCCCCTATGCGGAAGCTATGATGAGCAATTGTGCTTTTAACTGACCCTTTTCGATGTGCACTAAGTTCATCGGCAGGGTATAATAGAGCATTATCGGTACGACGTTTGTCACGAACAAGAGCAAGGTTACTATATATTCCATTTTTGCTTTCCTCACGCCCAAAGCAGCTTCCCTTTGAGGAGGAAAATAGTAATCATGTGGAGATTAATTCTGGTTCCTTTCAGCTTGGCCACGCACTGCAGCAAGGTATGTATTAACACAGTAGCATTAAAAGAACTTGTTGTTGGGCTAGTTGGTAGAACATATCTAAACCTTATTCTGAGCGCAACCACACGACACTTTCACACACACACCCACACACCCAGGCATCCACCACGCACAGCGCTCACTTCCAACTGAATTTATTCAATGCACGAAGGCTGAATATATACATGTGGCATTAGACAGCTCATGTTGCAGATAACTCAGTGCTGCACCACATCCATTGCAGTAATAATGGTCTTGAACTACCCAGTGGTGAGAATGGCTAGGAGTGTTTCGGAGCAGATGGTGTAGCAAGAAAAATGATTACGTGCAGCAGTTGCCCCCAGTTTAATAGTGTCACGAGCCTTCAGGGGCGTTGTAGGGTTGCTGGTAGCTGGGGGGGGGGGCTAGCTTCGGCCAAAAGACGTCCGTCGGGGCTGGCTCTCAAGCGGGGAAGAAGCGCGCGGTCTTCTTTGTTCTCGTCGGCTAGCGCCATTCCAGTCTTCGACCCACTACACGCAGGTGGCATTATCCCCCTTCGCGAAAAAGAAAAAAAAAAACAGTATTGCCTGGATGCCACAACACAGTCCGAAACACACGAACGGAAACTACTAAAGAAACAAGAGCTACAGACGCGCAACGTAAGGTTTCATGCGGACAACATGAACAACATCAGAACTCGGTGGGCTTTGGTTTCTGGTCTGTGTCTGCGGCGTCCTATGCGGGACCACTTCGTAGTTCACGTCGCTGATGCGGCGTAGGACTGTATAAGGACCAAAGTACCGGCTTAGTAGCTTCTCACAGAGGCCGCGGCGATGCACGGGGGCCCACACCCATACTTGGTCTCCGGGGTTGTAGGATACTGCTCGGCGACCGACGTTGTAGCGCCGGGCGTCTGCTTGCTGCTGCTGACCGATGTGGAGCCGTGCGAGCTGCCTAGCTTCCTCGGCACGCTCTGCAAATTCCTCTGCATCAGGTGTCAGCCGGTCAGCGTCTTGACATGGCAGCATAGCGTCCAGCATAGTCTGCACTTCCCGGCCGTAAAGAAGGCGAAATGGTGTAAATCGCGTCGTCTCTTGCGCTGCGGTGTTATACGCGAAGGTCACGTAAGGCAAGATCCGGTCCCATGTTTTATGTTGAACGTCGATGTACATGGAGATCATGTCTGTAACGGTCTTGTTTAAACGCTCGGTGAGCCCGTTGGTCTGTGGATGGTAGGCTGTCGTCTTGCGATGTCTAGTGTTACTGAGTTCAAAGACTTCTTCTATAAGCTGCGCTGTGAATGCTGTCCCCCTGTCCGTTATCACAGTGGATGGAGCACCGTGCCGCAGTACGATGTGGCGCATGAACAATTGCGCTACTTCAGAAGCCGTAGCTCGTGGTATTGCCTGGGTCTCGGCATAGCGCATTAAATAATCAGTAGCGACGATTACCCATTTGTTTCCATCGGCAGACAAAGGAAATGGTCCGAGAATGTCCATGCCCACTTGGTCGAAGGGTGTGCGAGGAGGTTCAATTGGCTGAAGCAAGCCAGCCGGCTTAAGGGAAGGTGTCTTTCGGCCCTGGCATTCACGACAGCTTTTTACGTAGTCTTTGACGCTGGCCGAAAGCCCAGGCCAATAATACATCTCACTCACTCTGGCGAGTGTTCGCGAGAAGCCTAAATGGCCAGATGTGGGCTCGTCGTGGCAAGCAAAGAGCACGTCGTCTCGCATGTCCCTTGGCACTACGAGGAGGTAGGCACGGCTGTTCGAACGGGCGTTCTTCTTATACAATACGTTGTCTCGCATACAGAAAGACGTCATGGAGCGGGACAGATGACGTGGTATGGTGGCATCGCGGCCCTCTAGGTGGTCTATGATCGGTCGGAGGTCCGCGTCGTCTCGCTGCCGTCTGATCAAGTCCGTTGAGCTAATGGCGCCAAGGAAACCATCATCGTCATCGTACTCTGCTTCCCGACTGACCGTGTGCATAGGTGCGCGCGACAATGTGTCAGCGTCCTCGTGCTTACGGCCAGACTTATACACGATGGTGACGTCAAATTCTTGTAGCCGCAAGCTCCACCGTGCGAGTCGTCCTGAGGGGTCGCGCATGCTTGCCAACCAACAAAGCGCATGGTGGTCCATCACTACTTTGAAAGGACGACCATAAAGGTAGGGACGAAACTTGGTGACCGCCCACACGACTGCGAGGCACTCTTTCTCCGTAGCCGAATAATTCGCCTCAGCACGGGATAGTGAGCGGCTGGCATAGGCTATGACTCTTTCGGCCCCATCCTGACGCTGGACGAGCACAGCGCCAAGACCAATGTTACTGGCGTCGGTGTGCACCTCTGTATCAGCATCATCGTCAAAATGAGCGAGAATGGGTGCTGCTTGCATTCGCTGTCGTAGTTCAGCAAAGGCAGCCTGTTGCTCATTATCCCAGACAAAAGGCGTGTCGTCACGTGTAAGGCGTGTGAGGGGTTCAGCGATCCTCGAAAAGCCGTGGATGAACCTGCGATAGTAGGCGCACAAACCAAGGAAGCGACAGACGGCCTTCTTATCGGTTGGAGCAGGAAATGCGGCTACAGCGGCTACAGCGGCAAGCTTGTCTGGATCAGGCCGGACACCTTCGGCGCTTACCACATGCCCGAGAAACTTGAGCTCCTCGTAGCCAAAGTGACACTTCTCTGGCTTAAGTGTAAGATCAGCCGACTGGATAGCTGTTAGCACAGTCCGCAGGCGGTGGAGATGCTGCTCAAACGTTTCAGAAAAAACTACGACATCGTCCAGATAGACAAGACAAGTCTGCCACTTCAGTCCACTGAGTACAGTGTCCATCATGCGCTGGAATGTTGCTGGCGCTGAGCACAAGCCAAAAGGAAGCACTCGAAATTCGTAGAGACCGTCTGGAGTTACGAAGGCTGTTTTCTCGCGGTCTCGCTCGTCTACTTCGATTTGCCAATACCCGCTTTTTAGATCGAGAGAAGAAAAATAGCGGGCATGCCGTAGTCTGTCCAACGAATCATCGATACGTGGCAGCGGGTACACGTCCTTTTTAGTCACATTGTTAAGCTTCCGATAGTCGACGCAGAAACGTAGCGTTCCATCTTTCTTTTTCACTAGGACTACCGGAGACGACCACGGGCTGCTGGAAGGTTCGATGACGCCGTCATCAAGCATCTCTCGGACCTTAGTACGTATGGCTTCACGTTCTTTTGCCGACACGCGGTAAGGCTGCTGGTGTATCGGTCGCGCATCCTCGTACGTGATGATCCTATGCCGAGTGATGCAAGTCTGGCGCACCTTTGAAGAACTTGCGAAGCAGGTCCTAAATTCGAGCAAGAGTTTCCGCATTGACGTCTGGTTATCAATTGACAGACCCGGATTTATGTCGACGTGACTCAGAGCTTCGTCTGCGTTCTCGATCACTTCCGACGTGAAACAGCCGCTAACGTTCGCTACTTCGTCTGCAAACGCTATCGAAGTGCCCCGGAAAAGATGCCGATGCTCGTTGCTAAAGTTGGTAACCAGCAATTGCGATCGGCCGTCACGGAGCTGTATAACACTTCTCGCCACACAGACACCTTGCTTCAGTAGGTGCTCCAAGTTGGTCTCAGCCACCGCTTCACCATCGGGCAAGCCACAGCATGTAACATCGACCATGACACTTGTTCGTGGAGGAAGCGTTACGCTCTCTGCAGTGACACGAAGCACGTCGGCACGCCGTTGGTCGTTCTGGAAGTCGATTGCTCGCCTGGCCGAGAATGTGATACGACGCTCTTGGAGATCAATAACAGCACCGTACTCCTGCAGGAAATCAACTCCAAGAATAACGTCACGGGAGCATTCGCGAAGGACCAGGCAGTTGGCTACGAATGTATATCTGTCAATTTGAACTCTAATCGTGCAGGCACCCAGTGGGTTTACGACGTGGCCACCCGCCGTCCGAATCTGCGTATTATGCCAAGGTGTGATTACTTTCTTCAGCTGCGTCGTGATTTTCCCGCTCAAAATGGAATAGTCTGCACCGGTGTCCGCTAATGCACTAACCGCGTACCCGTCAATCGTCACTGGTATGTCAAGAGAAAGCCGGTCGTCGCGTGAAAGAGTAGGCGCCGGAGGATCGGGAGCTTTTCAATTCTGCGTCAATCGGAGGTCTTCAGCATTTCGATCGTCAGCGACCCCGCTCCCAGAGGTCGCTTCGGTTAGTTTTCCCGGCGGGGACTGGGTGACCGCACGGTAGGATACCGCTGCGGCGGCGATGAAAATCGCCTTGGTGACGGTGAGCGCGACTGTCGCCCTGCAGGCGGCTGGTGGTGCTGCTGAGAAAGGTAGTCCTCAATGTCCCGAGACCAGTTGTCACGAGCCTTCAGGGGCGTTGTAGGGTTGCTGGGGGGGCTAGCTTCGGCCAAAAGACGTCCGTCGGGGCTGGCTCTCAAGCGGGGAAGATGATGATGATGATGATCCTTCAAATATGGCGCATACCCACTACGGGGGATTGGCCAAGACCTGGAGTGCTTAACTTTTAGCTGGTATATTGTGCAAATACCACAACGCGCGCGGTCTTCTTTGTTCTCGTCGGCTAGCGCCATTCCAGTCTTCGACCCACTACACGCAGGTGGCAATAGCATGTTGCTGAGACAACAAAATAGGATAAGAGCTATTAACAGGTTTTGATATAGATATAAAACAAGTTTAAGTATTGACTAGAATGGATAAATGTTACTTCGACATAACAGCTGCGCTAAAATTAAAACAGAAGTGAACCCGAATGCTTCTTTACAAACAGCAAACAATAAGACATAAAAACAACTCTGCAGAAAAGACATAAAAAAGGCTGATTTTGAAAACCGCCATGCCAATAAGAATTATGTCACATATAATTACAGCACTAATTACCTTACTGTAAAAAAGGAGTTAATAACAGCAACATATTAAACATTTTGTAACCATACATTCACAGAACATGACGCATACGTAATTATAACCTCAGCATAAGGCAAGATAATTATCCACATGACTTCAACAAATTGAAGTAATACCGCTGTCGCAAAGGACAAGTGAGAAATAAATTAAGGCTACTGTGGGGCCCCAGCTGTCAAATA
Source organism: Hyalomma asiaticum (assembly GCA_013339685.2). NCBI lineage: Eukaryota > Metazoa > Arthropoda > Arachnida > Ixodida > Ixodidae > Hyalomma > Hyalomma asiaticum. The sequence continues at coordinate 30,768,783 of CM023489.1, forward strand.
GTCAAAATAATGTACATGGTTTTTTGCAAATGCATCCACCATCTAGCGTCATGATAAAGAGCCCTGCTGATTGCAGTGGTACATAAAGTAAGGCCTTCGTGGCTCTCCGGCAAGCAATGTTTACAAAAAGGCTAGTAGCGTCTTGCAAGCAACCTCTACAGGCAAAAAATAAGGTTGTGTCGCTTGTACTGGGACATCACAAAGGCAAAAGAGGACGTCCTTGAGGTTCTCAAGGACCAATTAGATGTTCTCGCTCTACTGAAATCCAGAAGTTGGATTTCAGTAGGCGAATAATTGTTAATTGTTCAGAAGCCTTCGCACTTACCAGTGGTTCAACCACCCACTCCCAGAACTGATATGGGAGCTCTTTCAAAAACCAACTTGCTAGACTTCCTTTTAATTGTGGACCCACTGATGTTCGCAGAGCACAGTAGTTTGCTACAGCACTGCAACGTATTATATGTGTTGTACAGCTGAAAAGGCTTTTTAGCTAAATAGGATGGCTTTGAGCGAATCGCACTGAGCAAACCATGGTGTTGACAGTACGCAGTTGAATGCTTTCTGGCACAGGTACTAGGTGACAAATGACAATAAGGCGAGTGTCATTTCATTTCTTCACATGTGCAAACGGCATTAAATCTTAAGACATTAGGAAGTCAACGGCATTTTTGTGACCATGTGGCACATGCATATCTGCCTCAACAAACTGGGGTAAAATGAAGAAAACATGCAGGACGTGCATATTTTATGCCAACATTTTGATGACTGCTTCTCTTCTCAAGAGGGGGCAAATGAAGGGTAGAAACACGACAAAGGACACCAGCGAAGCTGAAAAGCTCAAAAGCTTTTCGGCTTTGATGGAAGCCTCGTTCCCATAAGAGTGGCTCCTTGAAACAATGTTAAGAGAGAGAGAGAAAAAGGGAGATATAGGGTTGTGGTAAGGAAACCATTCTATTTCATGTAGCTATAGAAACGAGCATGGTTGAGCATCCTGGCAGGGAGCAGAAGTGCAAAAGAAAGAGGAGCTGAAAAAAAAAAGGCTTTTCTGCATAGAGTCGTTCAACCTTGTGTTTTCTTAACACAGTTTATAACCGCCAGCAAGAGAGGAAAGCAGCAATGAGGGACCGGAGTGGAGGCAAGCTTTTCTTTCTCCTACATGGCCCCTCCTTCCTCCAGTTCACTCTTTTCCAACCCAAACCTTAAAAACACTCTTGACCTTTATGGCTTCTTTGCATGAAGACAGGCCATGTGGCGATTGAGGTTGTCCTTTCGTCCAAAGGATACATTGCAGTGGACACATAAAAAGGGGCACTCCCCAGTGTGTGTGAGCACATGGTTGTTGAGATGGGCTCTTTGGAAAAAGGTTGCGCTGCAGTGAATACACGAACAGGGTCGCTCTCCTGTGTGGGAGCGTACGTGGACCTTGAGGTCGTTCCGCCGCTTGAATACAGTTGGACACAGGTGGCATCGAAAGCGGCACTCGGCTTTGTGTACGTAAATTTGCGAGTTCATGTTGCTCTTCGTCTTGGCAACATAGGCACACTGTCGGCAGGAATGCAGCTGGCCTTCTACGGACACGAGTGCATGGTACTCCTCCAGGGGTGTCAAGGACAAGGAACCTGCAAAGCCGGAGAGAGAGCAAAGGGAGGCAAGGCAGACCATGTGTCACACACTGCACGGAACTGTACTACAGCACCATGCAAGGAAGAACGATTGCTGTACTTAGTGACGTAAATGATAACATGCGTTCCAAAGGCATGGTACCGCAGTGGCAGCAACACGTCTCGCACAGGTTGCCATCCTTCTGTGCGTAAATACCACATCGACAGAGGTGCATCTGAAGACCTGCTTGTAGTACCTAGAATTCAAAGTTTGCTGCAATTTCGTTACTGCACCTAAGAGCCTACTTTTTTTTTCGCATGTGCACCACTTCATTAAATTAATGCTGTCAAACAGTAAAGGGGTTGAAACTGATATACGATTCTTTCGGAAATAAACTGTCCTTCATTTTGTCACTTCATCTGAAATATTGTATGGCAAAATGGATGTCATAGTTTCATTTTTGCTTTTCGCGCTGAATCTTGGAGGTTACGGCATCTCAAACCTCCTAAATTTTGTTTACATTCTTTAAATTGGTTTAATCAGATTTTCTTAAACAAGCTGTGTTAAATCTCTCACTTCTTTAAAATGTAATGCATGTCTTTCTTACCAATACTTATGTAAGCCTTAGCGGGCACCATGAAAGACCTAAATGATATGCATATTAAGGTACTTCGGGGTGCTGTGACCACACATATATCCATTTTGCATGTTTCCTACAGTACCAGGTGTCTTCCCCTTGCAGAGGTGGTGCTTTTGATGTTGCAAAAAAAAAAGGTGATTTACTAATACAAAGCGAAACTCATTATTCCTTTTTGTGTCCTGCTAAGCATGGGCCTGTCAATACAGCTACTGATTATCTTGTCTATCTGCACAGAACCATAAAATGTAGAATGGCAAGTGTCGCACTTGACATTTCAAGACATGACAACAAATATGTCACTCACAGAACTCAGTACAACACAAAATATAAAATATTAAAAAGTACGCACTTGTAAAACATTAAGTTGCCATCCACATTCCGGTGGTGTGTGAAAAGCACTGGCATATTTCTCTCATTTTCACAAAGCATTGTTCTTACATATATCTGTGAGGTCAGACACATTTCTGCTCACTGTTTTGTACTGCTTCATTGAAATCACAAGAACACTGCAAGAAACTAGGTGTGCTGAATTAACAAAATAATGCTTCAGAAATAAAACACACATAAATAGATAATCCACTTTATCAATTTAAATAGATCATCATCCCAAATGAATAGGATGGCTCTACAATGAAGACAAATTTGGATTCACACTTCGTGGCTAAACGACCAATGTTTTCTATGATACACTACACTATGCATCTCGTACTTCACAGTGTACCACATGCCTCTGGCATCAAACTATAACGTCATGAGCATATGAAATACACTAACCCAGATATTTTCACTTGCTGTCAAATAAACACAAACAACATGAACATGGCATGATATGAAAGGTACATCAGATGGTGCGATGTTTACGTGTACAATCGAATAAAGCCACCTCCAGGTTCACTTGGGCAACACATGCTCTGTGGGTACTAGCGCCGCAAAGAAGAAATAAATGATGTTATAAGGTAACCTTACTTGTCACTCCAACACAAGCACAAATTGAAATTGTTATGGTGCAACATTCATGATGAAGTAAGAAAGGTTTTTAACTCTAAAATATATTCAGGATTATTAACATCCTGCAGTGAAAAGCAAAGCCGTATAGAAAAGGAAATGTGGTAATTTATATGTAAAAAATTGCTTCTCGCAGCTACACTTGCAAGAACACATGCATTGCTCAAGAGATTGAAAATCCATAATGTATGCAATACAAACTACCTAGTCCAAAACACAAGTTCATAGAGATGAATATTCTACAATTCTGGTGGTTCAAGCATAAGACTGCAATGAAATTTGGTGACTCATAACAATTTTAAAAGGCTAACGAGGCAAAAAAAACGATTACCAACAAGGACATAACACCACCAATAACCACCTCTACAGCCAGAACAAAGGAGGTGGCAAGCTTTTGTGCACCATAGGCAAGCTCCCTCCCTCAAAAACGCTAACATATTAGTTAACAAACACTTCTCTGGCCACCCAACCAAAAAAAAAAAATGAAGAAAGAAAAATGATGCACATATGTCCAGTGCTACGTTTAGGGCGTCTTTGCACAGTAATGGGAAATGTGGCGCATGAGGTTCGATGTCATTAAGGACAAATTACAGTGGACACAGGGTAACAGATGCTCTCCTGTATGAATGCGCAGTGAGGTCAGCGAGGTAGCTTTTCCGCGGAATAGATACATTGTAGTGGGCACAAGGAAAGGGATAGTCCCCCTTTCCTTGTGCCCGAACCCGTACTCTCACTTTCTCGTCTTCTTTTTTCCCACGCACCATTGTGGACTGGAACGGCCTTCCCTACACCATCGTTGCCATCACCAACCCAGACGCTTTCAGCGCTGCTGTAAAAGTGCACTTCTCATCCTGAATGGTCATGTATTATGCAAACTTCCTGTACACCCACCCCTTATGTAATGCCCCCAAACGGGGCCTTTAAGGAAATAAAGTGAAAGTGAAAGTGGGTGCGCATGTGATTCATGAAGCTGCATTTCGCTGAAAAGGATGCATTGCCAAGGGCACAGGAAAAGGCACGCTCTCCTTTGTGGGTGCGCATGTGGTACTTAGTGTCACCGTCCTGAACAAACGCAGCTGGACACAGCTGGCACTCGAAGGGGCACCCTCCCGTGTGTGTGCGAAGGTGTATTTTCATGCTGGTCTTGAACTTGGTTGCACGTGTACACAGCCGGCAGGAATGCGGCTGGCCTTGTACACACACGAGTGAACAATTCTGTTCCAGATTGGCTAAAGACAGGGTACCTGCAAAGACAGATAGCTTAGGAAGGCAATGCAAACCACATATCTCGCACATCGCTGTCTCTCAGCTTCATGAGGTTGCCTCCAACAATCAAACAAGCCCTTGTCTTTTCACCTTTAGTTACTAGATGGCACTGTAATATAGCCCCACGCAAAAAGGAATGATGGCCGCACTGCTTAGTCGAAGTAAGTGATAATGTGCCTTCCCACACAACATATTTATGCAGTGGCAACAGTCCCAACTTTCTGTACCTAAATACTAGGCTTAATAAGGCAATATACCTAAAAAACGCGGTTAATGTACCTAAAATTCAGACTTGGCGGCAATTTACACACACTATATGAACGGGTGAGTTTACAATTGCGCCACAACATTAAGCACTGATCCTTTAAACCAGTAGTTGTGCACTGGTGCACGCTCTTTCTCTCTATAGCCAGAGCACGCGAGAAGCCAAAGCCGAAGCCATGTGTCGCCGGAAGTGCGCTGCTGGGAATACGCATCGGCAGGACGCTTGAAAAGACAGCGCATGCATAAGCCCTTCACTACCTGTGGCCTATCATGTGGCAGACCAGGATAAAAGAATACACAGGTTCCCATGCACGATATGCATGCATGTGTGTGCATGTGCACGTTTGCACGTGTTCGCAGTGGTGAACAACAAAGCTGTTCATCCATTTTCACGGCAGTGAAAACCCAATGGCTTATTAAAATGATTGTTACTTAGCTCTACTTTTCATATAAGTGTGTCGGCAAGAGATAAGCAACGTACGATGAACATACCCATATGGAAAATGCTTGTCACTTTCTGACTGCCCTAAAAAAATTTGGGTAAATTTCTTGAACTAGTTCACACTAAATAATCATGCAGCATAGGAAACTTAGCCAGAAGGGAGAGAAGGGGAGGGGGGACTTTTTGGTGACGAAATATGACGTACAATGGACAGAAAATTAGAAGAGAAAATGCCCAAGGTTATGACACGCTGACATAGCCTCTTTCCTTCGCCTTGTGCATAGCCGCTCGCAAGCTCTTTGGGATGAAAGTGCTCAGTTAAACTGCCAGAACTTCTTCAACTCAGCTAACACCAGACACGTTCAAAAATTTTTCACAGCAAGCGATCTGTGAGGCATCATTTGAGGATTAGTTGGAAAAAGTGTTGCTTTCCTCCAACTTGTGCATAGCTGCTCGCATGCTCTTTGGATGAAAGTGCTCAGTCAAACTGCCAGGACTTCTTCAACTCGGCTAACACCAGACGCGCTCAAATATTTTTCACAGCAAGCGATCTGTGAGGCATCATTTGAGGATTAGTTGGAAAAAGTGTTGCTTTCCTCCACCTTGTGCATAGCTGCTCGCATGCTCTTTGGATGAAAGTGCTCAGTTAAACTGCCAGAACTTCTGCAACTCAGCTAACACCAGACACGTTCAAAAATTTTTCACAGCAAGCGATCTGTGAGGCATCATTTGAGGATTAGTTGGAAAAAGTGTTGCTTTCCTCCACCTTGTGCATAGCTGCTCGCATGCTCTTTGGATGAAAGTGCTCAGTTAAACTGCCAGAACTTCTGCAACTCAGCTAACACCAGACACGTTCAAAAATTTTTCACAGCAAGCGATCCGTGAGGCATCATTTGAGGATTAGTTGGAAAAAGTGTTGCAGGACTCCATCAAGCACTAAACCATGACACAAACTTTTGCAACGAGATTTTCCTTGGACGTACGATACACTGCAAGACATCAAAAGCACCACTTGATAGTCGAGCACAAGAAATACGAAATACAGAATGTAACTGAATGATGTTAACATGAAACAGAGCGGAAAATAGGAAAAACAAACGGCATCATTTACGAGGGTTGGAATGGCCATTCAAGTTTCTGGTGGTAAAAAATACAACTTCATTTTTGTGCACTACACAAAAGATTGTTTCTTCATGTGTGGTGGCACACGTTACACGTTTTCTGCTAATGTATTTTTGCTGCTTCAATGAATGCAAATAACAGGAGAGACGAAACATAACTTTTACATTAAAGGGACCCTGAAACGGTTTTGACGATTTTGTGCAAACATGGTGATCCGGTAGAGCGGGTCACTAGGACCATTACAGGACAGATTTTAGCGCTGTGTGTAAAGTGTGTAATTTACAATAAGGTTTTGAACACGCGTATCGCAAAAGGTCGCAGCGGCTCGCCAAAAAGCGTTTTCAAACGCCCCCGCCATCGAGCGATCGAATGGGAGGTCGCTGATTGGCCCCGACCCAAGTGACGTGCGCGTAATTTTCAAAACCTAGCTGCGAACAACGTGCTTCTACAACGTACTCCTTCGTTTCAGCCAACGGTATCATCGCGGCATCTGGCGGCGTCACACGAGTCGCCGGCGCTCTATTACAGATATTAACTCTATGATTACAGAGGCTAGCACTGCCAAGGCGGGCGACCTCAGTGAGGATATCGGGGCGCTATGTCACTACGGGAGGCTCGGCAGAGCGGCTGACGCGGGAGGCGCTGTCGTCGCTAGCGCGCACTCCGCAGCAGATCGAGTTGAGGAGGAACAGCAGTGGTAAGGAGGAAGGCGACAGAAATAAGCTTATAGCTAGTAATGTTTCAGTGACATGACCACAAACATGAACACACCACTTTCTACAGCTTTTTTATCTGAATGGCCCGTATGGCTGTACACTGCTGGAAAACCATATTGATATGCCTAAATGGTCAAGGAGTTTTATAAGCTACAGTGCTCAGTGAGCTCATCGATGTAGCAAAGCAGTAGATGCATTTTAGACAACAAGGTATTCATATCATGAGCAGAACAGTTAAAGAACAGGATATACATATATAAACATAACAAAGAGCATGAGTGAAATGGACGTCACAAATTTTGAAAGGTATACGAAAAAAAAAAAAGAATGATGAAGTTGAGTACGGTGCCATGGTTGATGGTGGATAAGAATAACACCGCATCTAGAGCATTTGGGAAACGGCTGATCCCCTGTTAGAGGCCCAGTAAGAAAATGAACAATGTTACTTCAATATGGTCTGTCCTAATTTAGATATTGTACTCATTTAAATATACAACACAAGAACAGAAACAAGAAGGATACCATGGTTAAATTAATCACAATGGAACACAGGACTTTTGTTGTATACGCAGTGCAAGATCACCGACATATTCCAGTGCAAAGGCAATGCACTCCTACCAAGTGTTGCAATAATTTAAAAAATGCCTCCCAGCTACACTTTCACAAGCATGTGCACTGTTGAACACACTTGTAAAATCAAAAGTAGCATCACGAACTATAGCCCAAACCAATGCTTTCTAAAGTAAAGCAGAGTTCTGTTACCCCCCCCCCTTCCCGTGACTGAAACAATAGTAACAATTCTCTTTACAATTTCAATAGACTATCGAGGCTAAAAGCAAATATGCAATTTCACTTGCTACAGTATAATCAATCACAGGCAGCAGTCAGTAAACGTGGCTGTATCGACATCACAATCTCAAATTTACAACAAATTAATGTTACGTAACAGGGCAAGCAAACAAGTGATCTTAAGAAGAAACTCGCAATATGCAAAGCATGCAACTTCCTGCATACTCCACACAGGGTGTCGATGCATCTGCAAAAATACAGAGATCACTGTTAAAGCTAGCAGCAATTACTTGCAAGTAAATCAAAACTTACTTTTGCTCTTGCAAATATACCAGGCTTGACTGCAACTGCTTGTAATGATATTCCTACTTGGTGCAGGAGTTGATTTACCCAAGTACTACATGAAAGGCTGAAGAGGATGCAAGGCAAGAGAGAGCCTTTATTTTTTTAGCATGAACATTAAGCTTGGGAGAGCAAAATTGCAAATGCAACTGATTACATTATAGTAATTGCTCATTTACATACATAATCATCATCATCAGCCTGTCTACGCCCACTGCAGGGCAAAGGTCTCTCCCATGGATCTCCAATTACCCCTGTCCTGTGCTAATTGGGCCCAATTTATCCCTACAAACTTCCTGATCTCACCTGCCCACCTAACTTTCTGCCGGCCCCTGCTACACTTGCCTTCTCTAGGAATCCACTCTGTTACCCTTAATGTCCAACGGTTGTCTTGTCTTCGCATTACATGGCCCGCCCACGCCGATTCTTCTTAATTTCTATTAATATGTCCCTAACATGCGTTCGTTCCCTAACCCACTCCGCTCTCTTCTTGTCCCTTAAGGTTACACCTACCATTTTCCGTTTCATAGCTAGCTGCGTCGTCCTCAATTTAAGCTGAACCCTCTTAGGTAGCCGCCAAGTTTCTGCCCCGTAGGTGAGTACCGGTAAGATGCAGCTGTTATACACTTTCCTCTTCAGAGACAATGGTAAGCCACCATTCATTATCTGACAATGCTTGCCGAATGCACTACACCCCATTCAATCCTCCCAATTACCTCAGCCTCATGGTTTGGATCAGGGGTCATTACCTGGCCTAAGTAGACATATTCACTTACTACTTCCAATGCCTTGCCAGCTATCTGAAATCCCTGAGCTCGCCCAAGGCCTATTGAACATTACATTAGTTTTCTTTAGTTTTAAGGGTCACTGTTATACTTTGCCTGTTTAGGTCAGTAATCATGCTTTGTAATTCATCTCCTGAGTTACTTAGCGAGGCAATGTCATCAGAAAATCTGAGGTTACTGAGGTATTCCCCATTAACCCTTACACCCACCTGTTCCCAGTCCAGCGTTCTAAATACTTCTTGTGAACATGCTGTGAATAACATTGGAGAGATTGTGTCCCCTTGTCTTACGCCCGTCCTTATAGGTATTTTGCTGTTCTCCTTATGGAGGAGTATCCTTAGGAGGAGTGTCCTTATGGACAGTAGTTGCGATAACCAGAACAGTGAACGGGGAAGCAGTTCAGAAGAGGCTGACATTCCACCAGTACTGACAGAGGAAGTAATGAAAGCTTTGAAAGAGATGCAAGTGGAAAAGACACCTGGTGAGGATCAGATAACAGCAGATCTGTTAAAGGATGGTGGGCAGATTATACTGGAAAAACTGGCAAGCCTGTATACGCAATGCCTAATGACTGCGAGCATATCGGAATCTTGGAAAAATGCGAACGTCATCCTAATCCATACGAAAGGCGACACAAAGGACTTGAAAAATTACAGGCCAATTAGCTTACTGTCAGTCGTCTACAAGGTATTTACCAAGGTATCGCTAACAGAATTTGTGCCACCTTAGATTTCAGTCAACCTAAGGAACAAGCAGGGTTTTGTAAAGGCTACTCAACCGTAGACCATATTCACGCTATCAATCAGGTGATGGAGAAATGCGCGGAGTATAATCAACCCCTATATATAGCCTTCGTAGATTATGAGAAAGCAGTTGACTCGGTCGATAGCTCAGCAATCATGCAGGCATTGCGGAATCAGGGCGTAGACGAGCACTACGTAAGACTACTGGAAGACATCTACAACGGCTCCACAGCCACCATTTACATACACGGGGTAGTAAATCAAACTGTAGTGAGCTACATTCTGAAGGAAATAGTTGTATATGGTTACCTAAAGGTCATTTACTTATAATCAGGGTAATTAATGAAAGTTAATGAGTTTGAGGTAGGTTCACACCACACTGAATATGCGGGTATGCACCAATATTAATTATAACGAGCAATCGGCAACCAGGAAAGGAACCACGTGTGGCTCATACCGAAATTAGGTATGAAGGTCAAAGGCAGTCCACCTTTTGGGAAGCGTTTGTGCTGCCTGTGATAACATCTTGTCCATGAACTCTGTGTTCCCAAAAGTAAACTAAACTCCTCATAATATCAACCAGACGTTACATGCTAGTGCCATATCCAACACTTAAAGTGACACTAAAGGTAAATAATAACTTGGTGCGCACTGTTGAAATACCATTGAAGAAGCATAGCGCTTGTTTTTTTTTTTTCGTAAATATGCTTAGTTCAAATGAAAATCGTATTTAGATGGTCAGCACACCATTAAAACTATTCAAACCACCCACCTAACCAGTCCCATTGACGTAGATTCACCGGTTCTTCTCTTTACTGGGCGATAGTCCAGCTAGCTGTGCAAAAGGCAGATGCAGGCAGGAGAGAAGGGGGTTTAGTTATTGTTAAGAGTGCCTTGACAGTCTCACCAAGCGAGGAGGACATCAAGGCACACTGCAGCAGCGGAGAAACCTGTTAGCATGATGTCACAGCCAGCAAAAGCTGCATACACCACTGCCAAGAATACGTCACTGTGCAAAGTCACAGAATATCCTGTGGCACAACCTCTGTCGTGTATTTACCTAAATTTCTAAGTGGACAAAGCAATGGCGCAGGTAATCTTGATGAATCAAACATTCTCAAGCACCACCAATCATTCAGACAAAAGTTGTTTGCCTTTAGTGTCCTTGCAGTTAACTACTTCACCTTTAACTTTTTGCACAGCAGATGATGAGATATTTTCTAATATATATGCCACTCCAACCTCCAGAAATGTGGCACATAAATAAAAATTCCACATATGCTCAAGTACTAGCTGCAAGTTTTCTCTAAGTCCTGGGATAAGAGCCACAGGTGAAGTCCCCACGAGGAGAAACAGACCGCTGTTTTGCAGTATAAGCTGTCACGGGCTCGTTACAATGGCCAATTTTCGTGTTGACAGTGTCCATTGTGGTCGCTGTTGTCCATAACCACTATCACTCACAATAAGCAAAAAAATACTATGCTCTGTTTCAGAAGTTCCGTGCTGCACTGTGGAGGCTACAGGCCTCTTTGTCCAACCAGGAGAGTAAACACACGTTAAACGTGTCCTTCCACAGCTTTTCATCTGCCAATGGCAGGTGCTGCAGTGGCAGCTGCAGCCCTGGAAGGACTCTACGCTCAATGGCCTCGTAGCCTTGGCTCTGCTGCACGGAACTAGTGAAACAGGCTATATCTACGGATTTCAACCCAGCTCAATAGGAGCGGCGCCAACCAACTCTCACCACCTGGCTGGTCGCCTTACATTCTTAACCACAGCTCCGATGGCCAGAGTATTATTTCAGAAGATTGTATGCTTGTAAAAAATTAGCTGTGGTTTCATCGACGAAGACAAAGAAAAAGTGGAATGAGGTGGAGAAGAGGAAAAATTACAACTATGAATTGGGTTGGACTTTTCCATTTCAGATGTTTTGTCTTTGGAAGCCATCCTCATTACGTCAGTGTGACAGGGATGTATGCTCAGCTGTTAGTAAAGTTATCACTGACTCTGGATGACTCAATTGAGAAACTTGTAATCATTAAGGTTAACTTCAGTCTGATTATTCCACTCTGATTAGTAATACACAGTACTTAAGACACAGCTTTTGTTCATAATGCTTCTCGCCAATCCTCAGGGGTGGGTATGTGCCAATGAAGAGGGAGATGGAGAAAGCAAAGGAGGAGGGAAGGAAGATGTTGACGAAGAGGAAGACATAGGGCGGTGCAACATACTGGCACCAAGCACATCTGAACCACAAAGCAAAAAAGATGAAATGTTGAAGCCCACGCCATGGGGCACGGTAATTTTTTGCAGGACATTACGCCTTGCCCATAACCCCCCCCCCCTTCCACCCAAGGAGAGCACCGTTCCTGATTTACTGACAAAGTAAGAAGATAATTTGACAGTGCATACCCCATTTTGTTGCAGCATCCTAAAAAAGCAAAAAAAAAAGGGGAAAGGAATGGAAAGACACACTTTATGATAAAGGGCACTATGCCAGCAGCATAAGCAAATAATTAACAGATTAGACATAGATTAGTACAAGATTAGGTCAACACAGATTAGTACACTGATTCGTACAGATTAATAGATTAGTACTGCATTACATTCACACTATTACAATGATGGAATGAATAACATCTCCCAAGTTTTCATATATGCTGCAGTGACTAACAAAAAAAAAAAAGAAGGAGAAAAGAACACCCGTTTCCATCTGCCAAACAGTCTAACTGTTCTTCCACATGGCAGAAGTATTACACAGTCAATAAAGAATATGCTAGAGTAACGACCCAAACAAAGCATTTCTTTTCCACCACCTTACCAGCTATGCCAGAAACTAACGCTAAGGAATTTTGGAAAGCCATAGTTCCTGATCAATGTAATGAGATTTTACTTAATAATAATAGCTCTGAACTTCTGATATCTGAGAATGAAGCTGCACACTGTCTCAATGCAGCATTTCATTCAGTTATTACTGATGAACCTCCTGAAAGCTTGCCCAATCTACCACATTTTGCATATTCTCTCATGCAAAGTACCACATCTGAGCCCCTGGGTGCTGTCAAAGTGATTGAATCATCAAATAACTTGTCATCCCATCACAGCAGCTGATATCAACGCCAAAGTGCTAGAAAATGGTAAAATCTGTGTAGCCTGTTCTTATCACTCAAATTACAGGATTCACTCAACTGCATTTCAATCACACACGACTGGCAGGTGGGCAAGGTCGTTCCATTCTTCAAGAAGAAAAACCAATATCACCGATTAACTATCACTCGATCTTTATACCTACCATCTTTTGTAAAATAATGGAACTATCTTATACGAGCCTGTTGCTAACTTCTTCGCATCAGTCCATTTTTCTTATCCATGTCATCAGAATTTCCACAAGCATTATTCCAGTGGTATTCAAGTTGCCCCTTTTTTTTTTCACGACTTACATGTAAAACCTTGATCCCAACATTCCAACCGGCGCAATATTTTTAGACTGTGAAAGAGTTCAATGACATCCCCCATAGTTGTTTCTCATCACAGTTAACCCATCATAACTTTCATCCGTGTGTTACAAGCTGAATTTGAAGGTTTTTAACAAACCGTCAGCAGTTCGCATGTGCCAATGCTGTGGAAGGTGCACCAAAGCACGGCCATTTGCTACGCACTTGATATTTTGGCTGCTACTAGCCAACATTGCGTTAGTTTAGCTCCTATAAAATACTACGTGACTGCAAGATAATACTGCAGTGATTCACCGCACAGAGAATGCGTTTGCACTGTAAATACAGGGATTTTCTATATTTCCTTATTTCCTTCAATGCTTTCAGATTTGTCACCGTAATGGTTTGCACTTACGTGGCTGTTTCAGGCACGCATTCTGGTTCCACTTCATCGTGAGTAGAGGTATTTTAATTTAGTTAAGTGTGGCACGACGAATGTAAACTTGTTTGCAAAATGGAATAAGCAGGAGAAGGCGTACATAACCAAGAGAACGAAGCAGATATAAACTGCTTGCTCATGCTAACACTTTGCACCCTTCATTTACTTTCTTTCATTTCATGCATTCGATTTGCTTTACAAGACCGCCTCCCCTCTTTGGTGTTTCCTTGTGAACATGAAAGTAAATTTAGCAATATATTTTGTATGCTCGCCAGTTCGTACATAGAAAATATATTTGCACATCAATTAATACGCAGTTGTAATTACATAATGAAAAGAGGCAAATTATTACAAGGACACAAACGTTTCATGTTTCACTGCCGCTGAAGGCAATGGGAGCACTGATATTTCAAGTTAACAGAACTATTTGTAGTGCATCAAAAGGAAGAAATTTTCATGAAAACTACATGTACTTGTTAATATAATGTGCAAACACACATGCCATCGTCATGCACCCTAAATGTTTGCTAGTTGACGTAACAATTATACGCCCATGTGATAAATTACGCCTACAAATATCCCACCGGCGGGCCATTTGCATAAGATAGCATTAGACAAGTTGATCATTTAAAGGGACCTTGAAACGGTTTTGACGATTTTGTGCAAACCTGGTGATCCGGTAGAGCGAGTCATTAGGATCATTAGAGGACAGATTTCAGTGCTCTGCATAAAGTATGTAATTTACAATAAGGCTTTGAACACGCGCATCGCAAAAGATCGCAGCGGATCGCCAAAATGTGTTTTGAAATGCCCCTGCCTATCGAACGATGGATGGAAGGCCGCTGATTGGCCTCTAACAAGTGACGTGCACGTAATTTTCCCAACCTAACGCGAACAACCTGCTCCTACAATGTGCTCCTTCATTTCAGCCAACGGTATCGTCGCGGAATCTGGCGGCGTACACACGAGTCGCCGGCGTTGTATTACAGAGGCTAGCACTGCCGACGCCGGCGGCCTCAGTAAAGATATCGAGGCACTATGTCGCTGTCGAGGGCTCGGCAGGGCGGCTGACGCGGAAGGCGCAGTCGTCGCTAGCGCGCACTCCGCAGCTGATCGAGTTGAGGAGGAACAGTAGTGGTAAGGAGGAAGGCGACAGAAATAAGCTCAAAGCTGCCTTAGCGCATGGTGCTTCGCTTTATTTATGGCATGAATGATCTCACAATTGTGTTGCCTAATCAGTGACGCAATGTCCAAAAAACGTTTCAGGGTGTAGAGGGCGTCACCTGTATGCCTTGCAGCAAGTGGCCATAAGATGGCGCTACAATCCTCTGAAAGCACTGTATATATATATGGGGACTTTGGGGAGAGGGAAAAGTTTGTTTTGGTCACGACCTCAGAGGATGTCGTGGTTTTGGTTTGCGCTTGCCAGTAGTCCGCCTCGTCCCTCGGCCGGCGCCTGCGCCGAACATGGTGTCAGAAGTGGGATCCCGCCGTTAACGCTGACGTGCCTGACACGAAATCCATCCCCGCCGAAGCCACCGAACCAAAGGTGCACATTGTTCACGCTGGCACATCTGGCCTACACCCACCGGAGCACTTCACGTTTTCAAACCCGTCAGAATGGCCAACGTGGATTTCGACGTTCAAGGATTACGCTTTCATGGCCTCCCTCCACAACGCCAGGGACGAGGCCCAGGTACGGACACTTCTTTACTGTATGGGACCGCAAGCCAGAACCATTCTTTCGTCCTTGGGGTGTCAACACCGGAGGCGCTCTCTTTCACTGCCGTTAAAGAAAAGTTGGATTCGCACTTTGTGCATCCCGTAAATGAGATATACGAAGGTCGTCATTTCCACCGCCGCACTCAGCAGCCAGGCGAATCTGTGGATGACTTTTTACGGGATTACGCAACCTGGTAAAGCGCTGTGGCTATAACAGCCCGCTCGTCGAGGACCGTCTTGTTCACGACAGATTCGTCGTAGGCATCCGTGACAAGAAACTGTCAGATCAATTGTGCCGATGCCCAAAACTTGCCGCTGACGAAGCACTGTGCCAAGCCCACATACACGAAGACGCAGAAAAAGAGCGATTATCATGCGCTAGATTGACTATGGATAACGCTCTCGCCGATACGCTAAACATTGACTCGACTTGGCGAAACGATACGCCCACCCCTTCGCCACGTTTTCACGACCAGTATGAGCACCCGGCTAGGTTATCATGTGGCTTTTGTGGATGACAGCGTCACTCTCGAAAAGACTGCCCAGCCAGAAAATCAGTTTGCCACTACTGTAAAAAGCTAGGACATTTTGCTGAAGTGTGCATGAAGAAGAATAGAAGTGAGCTACTGGGTTCTATCGTACTGCGCAACGTGGATTCACGACGGGCAAGATACATAGACCTACTCGTGAACGGGCACCTGGCCGAGTTTAAAGGGCCACTAAACAGGCTCCTATTTTTTTTAAAGCCGCCCAAACAAGCTAACTGCAATCATAGAGAAGGTTGCGGCGATCACATTCTGCGAATATGACAGCGCTGCACGCCACACAGACGCCGTATTTCAAAAAACAATTCCCGCGCCTCTTTCCTGCGATTGACCAGTCGCGCTCGCATCCTAGGTGTCGTCACGTTCTACCGCGAACAACCTTGCGCAGTTGTATCTCGTTGATTGGTCGAAACGTCTACTGTCAGATCCTCTGGCCATCCCACTGGCGTGAGCGCAGGAGCAAGCCAACGTTTCTAGAACGGGAGCAACCGGTACTGCAGCGCGAGCGTCAATGACGTCAAATGCTCACGTCAGGTCACGTGTCAAAAGTGGGCGGAGTATCGACGGCGTGCCGCGCCTACCCTCTCCTCGGCAGAGAAGGGTGGGGAGGCCGACCGAGAAAACGAAACCGACGCAAGCGGCCACTTAAACCCGTGTAACTTCTCTATTATTGCACCTATTCGCAAAATTCTTGCGGCAGCATGTTCACATCGCACAGGAGCGCAGTTATGTCTTTAAAACAAATTTTGGACTTCGGGGTTGTTTAGGGGCCCTTTAAGATAGACTCTGGCGCAGAAGTCTCTGTTGTCTCGCCGTCTTTCCCAGGCCAACCGCGGGTGCTGGATGATGTTGAAGGGGAAGTCTTGGGCCCTGGCGAACAGAGTCTGCACGTCCTTGGTACCTTTAAAGCAACCTTACAGTGGGGTGATAAGTCCACAGTGCAGACCTTGTACGTCGTTGAACATCAGCGCACTCACTTGCTTGGGCTCCCTGCAATTAAAGCCCTTGGTATTGTTCACTTCCTGGGTTCTGCCGAGTGCGTTCGTTCTCCCACAGCCAAGATTTTTCAAGGGTTGGGTAAATTTCGGCAAGCTGAATATCGCATTCGCATTAAACCCGGCGCTCGTCCGTTTTCCTTAAGTGCCCCAAGGCGGATTCCAATTCCTTTAAACGACATTGTCAAGAAAGAGCTGGACGACTTGGAGTCGCAGGACGTCATAAGGAAGGTAGAGACGCCAACTGACTGGTGCTTCGGGCTTGTAGTGGTCCCCAAATCATCAGGTGGCTACAGAATCTGTGTCAATCTGACGAAGCTGAATGAAGTAATCGAAAGGGAACGCTTCATCTTGCCAATGGTGGAACAGATCCTCGGCCAGCTGGGTGGAGCGCGAGTATTCTCCAAGTTGCACGCGCGGTCTAGTTTCCATCAGGTGAAGCTGTCAGCCGACAACCAGGGACTCCACGACATTTATAACACCGTTCGGATGGTACTGTTACAAGAGGATCCCTTTTGGTATTGCCACAGCACCAGAGTATTTCCAGCAGTTAATGTCAAGGGTTCTTGAGCGCTTGCCCGGGGTCGTGAACTTGATTGACGACATTCTAATCTTCGGGAAAGATCGTCATGAGCACGACGAGCGTCTGGCTGCAGTCCTAGCTTGCCTTGAGGAGGAGGGTGTCACCCTTAACGAAAAGAAGTGCGCACTTCGGGTCAGCTCGGTCAAGTTCCTCAGAGTAGTGATTGGGGCGGACGGGATCTCGCCAGACCGGGACAAGGTGAAGGCGGTCAGGGATCTCCCTCCCCCGACCGACATCAGTGGAGTACGAAGATTGCTGGGAATGACCAATCATGTCGCGCGATTTATACATCAGTTATCCGACGTTACAGAGCACATTCGTTTCCTCCTAAACAAGAACAGCACCTGGAGTTGGGGTCCCAGTCAAGAAAAGGCCTTCTCACGCCTCGAGCTGCTGTTGAGCTCCGACACGTGCATGGCCAAATACGATTCGTGCTACCACACTGTAGTATCCGCGGATGCGAACTCCTACGGTCTGGGAGCGGTACTGCTACAGGACCAGCCTGAAGGTACTCGAAGGCCTGTAGCGTATGCTTCAAGGGCACTTACTCCGACAGAGGCACGTTATAGTGAAACAGAAAAGGAAGGTCTTGCAGTGACTTGGGCCATTTCACGGTACGACAAGTTCCTTTGCGGCCTAAGCTTTGAGGTAGAGACAGATCAGCTTCCTCTGGTCACCCTTTTCGGTAACAAGGACCTAGAACTCGTGCCACCACGCATACAATGAATGCGGATAAAACTGATGCGTTATCAGTACGTGGTAAAATATGTGCCCGGAAAGCACTTACCTACAGCGGACACTTTGTCCCGAGCTCCCTCTGATTTGCCAGTTGTTTGTCAATGAAGTGTTAAAGGAATTACCGCCTCTCGTAGCAAGACGGCTAGAGGATGGAGTCTGCTCTGCAGTCATGACGGACTGCATGAAAGGGTGGCCTGACAAAAAGAAGGTGCCTCTGCATATCACCCCATTTTGGAAGGAGAATGATGGCATCCTTCTGCTGGACCGGTGACTTGTCATCCCTTCAGCCTTGCGCCAGGACATTCTCGCTCTCTTACACGAAGGGCATCAGGGAGTACGCCGCTGTCAAGAACGGGCCAGGGAGTCGGTTTGGTGGCCTAACTGTAACAGTCATGTTGAATATATGGTGACCCAATGTGCCATATGTGCCAAGACTCGTGTTCAGCGTTCTGAGCCTATGTTGCCTACGGTTACACCCGACAGGCCATGGCAACACCTTGGCATCGATCTGTTTCAACTTAGTGGGCGCGATTACGTCGTGATTGTTGATTATTACTCCAGGTTTCCCAAAGTAGTCTCCGTGGTGTCCACCACGGCGTCAGCAGTCATCTCAGCAATCAAGAGTTGCGTTGCCCGTTTTGGCATACCAGACATTGTCCGGACCGACAATGGACCGCAGTTTACGTGCAATGAGTTCGCCGAATTTGCGCGGTCATATGGCTTCCGTCACGAGACCAGCAGCCCAAGGTACCCCCAGAGCAATGGAGAGGCAGAGCGCATGGTGCGCACGGTGAAAGACTTGCTCGTCAAAGGTCCTGATCCCTACCTTGCTCTACTGTCGTACCGTGACACACCCGGTCCCAACGGCATTTCCCCGGCTCAAGCCATGATGGGAAAGAAATTACCAACTCGTCTCCCGAAACTACCGGAACAACTGATACCGTCATTACCATGCCATACGAGGTTCAGGGAAAAGGACTCGTGGAACAAGGCACGGCAAGCGAGGAACTACAATCGCCGTCATGCTTCAAGCCAATTGGCCCCTCCGAGTCCTGGAGACTACGTATGGGTCACTGACACCTGCTGCAATGGTGAGGTACTCTCACAGGCTCAGCGTCCACGGTCCTACCTTATTCAGACCCCCAGAGGCGTCCTTCAGCGGAACCGTCGACACCTGGTGCTTCATTCATCGGAACCGACCCCAGCTCAACTGGTAGCTTCTCGGCCTATCCCTCCCGAGATCTTACAGCATGCAACACCTCCTGAAGATCCAATGCAGCCAGAAGTAACGCCACAGGAAACGGTGATGCAGACTCGCAGCGGCCGTATAGTGAGATCACCACGACGGTTGGACTTGTAGGTGAAAAGGAGGGATGTAGAGGGCGTCACCTGTACGCCTTGCAGCAAGTGGCCACTAAGATGGCGCTACAATCCTCTGAAAGCACTGCATATATATGGGGCTTTGGGGAGAGGGAAAAGTTTGTTTTGGTCACGACCTCACAGGAGGTCGTGGTTTTGGTTTGCGCTTGCCAGTAGTCCACCTCGTCCCTCGGCTGGCGTCTGCGCCGAACACAGGGAACCTTTAAGATAGGACTCACGGATTACATAACGAGCTTAGCTCTTGTAAAAGTTAAACTTTCACATAACAAATGAGTAAACGGCTAGCACAGTAAACGCTATCTATTGATTTCAATCTAGTCAAAACTTAATTCGTGTATCAATGGAACATTTTTGAAAAGGAAAGGGGGCGGGCAAATGCAGTTACTCTTCATCTTTTTCATACTCTAGTAGGATGATCACTATCAATCAGGATACCATTATTTTGATATCACTACCATGTAGCACTGTCATTATGGCTATCACTATAATGTACGAGTGGGCTGAGGGCAATGACATGTGTAGTGGGCCGAGGGGAAGTGAGGGCCCTCTTTTCCCTTCTGCACACGATGGAATGATCATTATAGCAAGTTCTAAGAGCTTCACTGTAATAACTCGTCGAGCTGCATAATCATGTGCAAATATTAATGTGAAACAGCACAGATGCCACTTATCAGACAGTGTCAATCAAACAGCCCTGATGCTGTCAGTCTGTTTCATGTAAACGTATTGCACTCACTCAAGCTGCACGCAGGCTGCCACATGTAGTGAAGCAAGTATGAGAGAAATAGAGCGCTGTGGTCCTGCAATAATGTGTCAAACGTGGTCACTTTCCAATAACTCCATGTCACATGTTCCCCCTCCTTTGTTCTCTTTCATTGGCGCTACAGCTTGTCAAGCTAAATATAAAAGGTGACATCAAGAATCAATGCTGTCGACAATTAATAAAAGAACCATGCTGTGTGTGTCAGTGCATGACATATATATGCACAACAGCACAAAATTAATCGTAAACAATAATATACTGTGAAACTATAAAAAGAGAATATACTACTCAGGACCGACACAGTTGAAATTTCCAATCCCTACATTCATATTCAAGAATATGAAACCATAGGCACTAGACAACCAGAGTACATGCTGTTAGCATGATAGTTTCCCGAGCCCCAACAGTTAGCAACATGGCGTGTTTCACGGCCTCCGATGATTGGCGCCCCTCAATTAATCTATAACCAGGAATGCAGAGCATGCTGGCACCACGCAACCCCAGAAAGCCGCACGTATGTGCTCAAGCCACCAGCAGCAGCTGAAAGATCACTTGACTTGACAGTTTTGAATAATGCAGTTTCTGAACAGATGGGACGTGTGCCTGTAGTGAACTGGCGCAAGTCCCACAAGTGAAGGCCGCTCCTGTCAGCCATGGCACAATACACCCAAAAAACAACTGTTTAGCACAGCACTCCCACAAGTGCCTACTCCCGTTTCTATACAGTTATAGTGCATAATTGTGCGATTAACCACTGACCACACCACTCCTCATTCATGTCATCTCAGTTTCGAACGGAGATTCTACTTAACAAAAATGTGTATGGCAAAAGGCGTCTGTCTAGCAGTGCATGGTCACGCTTTGTGGAACAGCTAGCCTTCTAAGACAAAGTACCATTTTATGTAAAATAAAACTATCTGCTTATGAAACATCTAGTTCACTGTCGTGGTCTAGGGGTTACGCTGCTTGACCGCTGACCCGAAACATGCTGGTTCCATAACTGACCGCAGTGGTAGCATCTTTGTTGCAGGTGAAAATGGTAGTAGAGGCCCATGCACTGTGCCTTATCAGTACGAGAACCCCAGGTGTTCTTGCACACCTCCACTACAGCATGTCTCACACTCATATTGCAATTTGGCACGTAAAACCCTATCAGTTATTATACTAACTATGGAACTTGCCTAAGATGTCTACATCTGTGTGTATATACATATATATCACTGTTATTTGTATAAGAGTCCCAACTAGCTTCATGCTAAGCATCCAAACGCTTGCCATTTCACAATCATTGTATCTTTTTGTTAAATAACATTCAAAATTAAAATTCAAAGCCCTTTTTCTTTGTGTGAGCACTTTGAACTTCCAGATGAGAGCATGTGTTTAAAAAAGAGGAATAGAACACTGGTGAGAAGAGGTGTTTCCTTCCATCTGCTTTACTATCAAATAGCAGCCACTTTTCATGAACTCTTGATTTCAGCAACGGAATGAGCCTCACGTGAGAACATCATTTTGCCGGGTGTCTCGTGCTTCATTAGATTGCGGGGAAACACGATAAACATGGAAGGCACAGTTCATTTGCCCGGTGCGGTAGAAGCCACAAGGCGTTAAGTGCACAGGGCATTGGCAATCCCTTTCTTTAGCTGCCCGCTTTTCACAAGAAAACAGCCCTCTACGTCAGTCCCAAAATGGTCACCTTGAACATTTTACAAATGCTCAATGGACAAATGGTCATTTGCAGAAATGTTTAAGATGGCTTTCTTCAGGGGATGTTTTCCAACCAAGAAATGTCCACAGATTGCCTTCCTGCTCTAAGTGCATTCACACCTGCACATTGCAGCGAAGGTGCACAAGCACTACAAAAGCTTTTCAAAAGTTTTCCAGGGAGTGTGCTGTCTACTAGTGAGTTCTGGAATGTACAGTGCTCAGCATATGAAGTGCGATACTCAGACCATGTGATGGCTGGCTCATTTTGGGCCACCAGAGTGCACTGGATGATCACAGATTAACTAAACTGAATTGCAATATTTCTGAAATTTTAAGCCTCTCACTCTCATTGAGTAATACCACAAAGAATCAGCTCGGTGTCCCAGTGCAAAGCAATGGTGCAGAGCATCATCAGGAAAAAGAGACAGGGACTGGTACTGTGTCATAAAATGCGCGCACTCCACCTGACGGCGCCTATGCGCCCGCGCACCGCTGGAAGCGATCAAGCGGCAAGGCCACAGGGAGGCGAACGTCCATCTTTTCCCCGTCGCTCCCGGACCGGTTCCTTTTGTTCGCCCATGTGGAGAGACGGGGAGAGAGAGAGGTGAAGGCAAGCTAACGCGACGACCGGGCAGAGTCGTTTGAGTGGGGCGAGGTGGTCGGTCGGTACGTCGGAGGTTCGGCAAAGTGGGAGGCCGGCAACAGGAAGGTGTACTCGGGCCCGCGGTTGGAGTGAGTCTCCTGCTCGGGAGAGAACGGCGCGTGGTTCTACCCTGCTCATCTGTGGCCGCGGCGTACATCTATGATCCAGCAGCCCGGCACCACGGTCCGGACACCCGACCAGCTACCACCACAGCTAAGCTTCCGCGCTCAGCAGCTCTCACTCTTCTCCTTAGGACTTTCTAGAACAATCGCGTCCTATCCCTTGTGTTACGAGCCATCGCGTGTTTAGTATTGTATTAGTATGTCCGCGTAGTGTTAGTGTATGTATTGACGAGAGTATTTTGCATGCCAATTGATTATTTTCTGATATTTTTTTTATTGAGACTCCGCGGAGTGTTCTTTGTCGCGGGGCATCTGCCGGACGGGTTGTATCCCGCGCGTGGGTTGCCTTGTATAGTGTCATTTAGTCGTATTAAATGCAAGCAGTCCTCGTTAAAAGCACCAGTGTCTCCCGTCTCTAGCCCCTGGCTCACGTACGATCAGGCGTGGACCCTATCGCCGGTCAGCCGACCGAACCTAACAGAATTCACGTGGGGTGGGTCGTTGTCGCCTCGCCCCCTCCTAAACGGAGAGTGCCACGAAATTCTTGACATACTAAAGCAGATGAATGTGCAGGTGTGACCGTGCTTTGAGAAAAGCACTATGTGGTTGATTTTTTGGTTGGAAAACATCCCTGCGGGGAAGCCAACTTACAGATTTTTGCAAAAGACCAGTTCAGAAATTCTGAAGGCTCTCAAAAATCTTCTCACTGTTCTTTGTCGCACATTTGTGCCCCTCAGTAATGCGCGCTGTTGGAGACGCTTCCTGGAATAATGTGAAGGCACAAGTTTTATCCAACCTATTTGTACGTCCGTAAGTAACGCAAGGGGGTTGTCAACACGATGGTGCCTGCATTACCCGTAGCGTCACCTTACACTTGATAATACCACGCGCGAAAGCAATAGCGCGCTTTGTCACTTCCAAGATGGCGACGGCCGGCGCCACTTCGCGAGCGAGCGCGCCCCTACCAGGCACGCATCATTCTTTTTCACCACGCGTCCTTGCACTTCCTTCCTTTCTTTCGCTTCTGTCCCTCTATTTGTACATCGCAAAACTCACTCTGAGACGGCACACAACGCAGAAATTTTTTTGAAAAGCTATGGTTGTGCTCTGGCACTTCGCTGGAATGCGCGGGTGTGAAAGCGCCCAGGGCGGGAAAGTAATCCATAAACGAGAGTTTTGGTAGGAAAACGCCTTTGCGCAATACCGAACCAAGAGGTTTCTTTTTGTGTGTGTGTGTGTGTGTGTGTGTGTGTGTGTGTGTGTGTGTGTGTGTGTGTGTGTGTGTGTGTGTGTGTGTGTGTGTGTGCAATGTCAACTTTACGACCGCACGGGACGAGATATTACAAGGATCGAGCGGCCGTACGTAAATCGCAGCCCCATGATCAAAGTACCGCGGTACCCACGAATATGCACGATCAAGCTGCGTTAACGATGCCCGCATCACGCGTGCTGATGGATGGAATTTCAAAACTCCACGTTCGAGCAAGCAATGGTTCCGATGTGCCGTCTGATGAAGCGAGCGACCGCATGGCAATTAACCCATAATGGCGCGCGATTTCGCCGGGCTGCCACAGGCTGTAAAAAGATCTTAAGTAAAATGTTACGCGTCAAGGCATAAATATGCCGCGCCTACCTGGGTGATCGTCGGGCAGGATCAAGGGGGCGTACGTTACCTCCGCAAGGCGAAATGTGCCCCGTCGACACTTGGTCATTCGACAGTCCACTGTGCGTTTGACATTCCGCCGTAGTCACTACTAGTCACGACTGTTGTCCTTCACGCCTCAAGGCAGCCCTTGGCCAGGCCGCCCAGAGATGCATACAAATACCCGGAACGTCCAAAACGTGTTGTCAAAACGGTGGTGTCAGGAATGACTTCCTTGCACGAGTTCAATAAATGAATGTGGCGCGTTGCAGTCCGCAACAAAGAGAGAGACAGTGCTGCCAGATGGCCAGAAAAAAGTCAGTAGGCAGACGCTCTAAAAACCAGTAGATTTACCCAAAAGTCAGGAGGTCAATAAAACTTAGTTTAACTTATATTGAGTGACTTAGATTGAAAGGGTATGTTTTCTTATATAAAAAGTTCACCATGCCTATCAAGAACGAAGCATTTGTAAACAAAAAAAAACAAAAAATATGAAATTGATGAGATGAGGTGGCGCCATCTGTCGTGCAGCACACGTATGTATGTATGTATGTATGTATGTATGTATGTATGTATGTATGTATGTATGTATGTATGTATGTATGCATGTATGCATGCACAAAGGTAATATATAAATTTAATCTATTTAAACACTAAAATACATACGGTAGGCTGGGCTCATTCCTGCGTAGCTTTAACATGGCCTTAGAGCTCCCTGCTCAATAGTGCCGATCTGACCCGTTCAGTTCTGCTTTCGTCGGCGCCGCCGACCGAAACCAGAACTGAACTTCGTCCGCGTGACACAGCTCCGAATGGTGCGTCTGCGGAGGAGGATAAAAAAAATTGGCCGCATATCACCGTGCTTCGCTGCAGATGGCGTCGAAAAACGATAGTCTTCTACCGGCCGTACTACATGAGTACCGGTTCATCTGCGGTTCGGCACGAGCTTCGGGCGTCTGTTCAGCCGCCGGGTACGCTCGCTTAGCCTCTCGGTCAGTGACGATTCGCGCATCGCGCACCTCGTCTGTTTCCTGTTGCCTCCGGGCGCGCCTCGATTTACGATCTTTCGCTAGCCGCTGGGCTTGTTGCTCTGACGTTTCCTAGGCACGCTTGAGACGACGGGAATCGGCACGCCGGCGCTTCTCCGCTGCAATCTGCTCGTCGGTCTTTTCCCTGCGTTGTCTGGGCATGTCTTGTAGAGTGTGTTCTATATCATCAAACGGCCATTTATGTTTTGCCTTGCCTCAGACAGCGCTCCGTCTATGTTGAATAGGCCGCATATGTGGCTGGCATTGATGAAATGGAGGCAGCGCTGCGTGAGATATATGGACGCCATCTGGCCATGATATCGGCAGAGCTACTGGTAGGTGGCAGCACCGTGTCGTTTTACCCAAGCGTAGGAAACGTCCGCTTTTTCGTTCATTGCGTCGCATTGTCAACGCAGCGTAAAACACTGCGGTCTTTAGGAATTACATATCTATGCATTTTCTCGAATAAAGGAATACACCGCGCCCAATACTTGCGTATTGATGTTGCACCTCAGATATGCGTAATATTTGCATTTTGGTCGACTGTGTTCACAAGTATGAACGCAGAAACCAGATCAAGATGGGTGGTCGTTGAGGAAGGGGTTAAACTCGCCATTACAGACAGAAAAGCAGGACAGGCACACACAGAGACAGAAAGTCAAATAAACTTCCCTTTGTGACCAAAATTTCTGCGTTAATCTCTCCTTGCCCGGAGCAGGGGGCTTCGCCGGGGCGAATGTACAGGATGATGATGGGCTGATAAGCATGCACTGTATGCTTTGGGATAGGCGGCTTCAGTCAGCCAATTCCCCTCCCCATGTGACAACGGCGAAGTATCCCAAGAAAGACTATCGTCTTTAAAAAAATGCTGTAGTGGCAACGCCTGCTGAACCTTACCGCAATGGGTGAAGCCGGCGTTTGCCTCTGGTTCAGCTCTAAAAGCTTGCCAAAGTGTCCATAAACCAGTATCAGTTCAAGCGTTCTTAATCATGTGCCAATGTATTTTATAGAGTACTTGTAATATAAAAGCTTGTTGTTTTGGAATAATAAACTACCACCGAGCATCAATGCCACGATGTGGCACACTAATTTTTGCGACGTTCAAGTTTCACCCAAAAACGAGTACCAGAAACAGGCACATCAAGTATTGTCTGTCTAGCAAAGATGAACACTTTAAAGGTGCTAAGAAGCGTGAGGAAAGCGCATTTTCTTTTGTGCTACCTGGATGCTGTTAAAGGGACCCTGAAACGGTTTTGACGATTTTGTGCAAACATGGTGATCCGGTAGAGCGGGTCATTAGGACCATTACAGGACAGATTTCAGCGCTGTGCGTAAAGTGTGTAATTTACAATAAGGTTTTGAACACGCGTATCGCAAAAGGTCGCAGCGGCTCGCCAAAATGCGTTTTCAAACGCCCCCGCCAATCGAACTATGAATGGGAGGTCGCTGATTGGCCCCGAACCAGTCACGTGCACGTAATTTTCAAAACGTAGCTGCGAACAACGTGCTTCTACAACGCACTCCTACAAGACTTCACACGCTTACTGCTTCCAATGTTGTTTGCAGCCATCAAAGCAATCATCCGCGCCAACCCCTCTTCAAAGAGCCTTCCAGAGGTCGAAGCTGTTCTTGCGATGGAGCCGCTGCTGTCGGCGGCTTATGCACCACAGGGGCGCACTTCCTAAAATGGCGTCATCAAGCGAGCTGACCATCCACACTATGTTTCGCACATGTACCATCTTCCAGTGGAACGCTCGCGGCCTTCGTTCGAAGCTATCGGATTTCCGGCAGCTGGTGCGAGCGTATCATTTCCCTTTCATAGTCATCTCTGAATCGCGCGTTGGAGAACATTTTCGGATGCCAGGATACTATTTTCTTCATTCAGAACGCCCCGATGACATCAGCAGATTACTCATAGGCTTCCGCAAGGATATTCCTGCCTCCATGGTTAATATCCCACCTCACTGTGACAATGAATACGTGTGTGCCATAACAGTAATAGACAATCAACAGTACACTCTCATTGGAGTTTACTTGGAACCAGGCAGACCATTCGACGTTTCGAGACTTGACAATCTGATCGCAACGACACCCTCTCCGCATATCATTTGTGGTGACTTTAATGCTCACAACGAAGTTTGGGGCAGCTCATACACATGTGCACGGGGAGCCAAGCTCGCAGAACTTCTATCAAAGTGTTCCATTGAACCACTCAATGACGGCAGTGTCACTTACCTCCGCGGCCCTGAGACAACCAGTTGCATCGACTTGACCTTTGTAACAAGTTCAGTTGCCCGCAATTTCGCGTGGCGTACCGACTTGGAAACACGTGGAAGCGATCATTACCCCGTTCTTGTATCGGCTGTTGGTGCACAAATGTCACCA
Source organism: Hyalomma asiaticum (assembly GCA_013339685.2). NCBI lineage: Eukaryota > Metazoa > Arthropoda > Arachnida > Ixodida > Ixodidae > Hyalomma > Hyalomma asiaticum. The sequence goes on from CM023489.1 coordinate 30,796,619, forward strand.
AGGAAAACCCTCATCAAATATACAGACTGGGACGCATATAAGGACGCAGCAGGCAGGGGAATTACGGCCGCAACCAAGAACGAGGAACTGTTCACGACGATGGCTTACTGCCTGAAGAAATGCACCCGAGTGTCAGCGAAAAATGAGAGATTTCTGACCAATGACGAGGAGTTCGACAGACTCTGTGCTATTCGCAGGAGAGCTGAAAGGAAAGCCCTACGCACAAAATGCCTAGAAGACCTTCGTGCCTGTCGACGGACACAGCGTCATATCCGACGATACCTGGATAAACGTGATCGGCAGAGATGGCGCGACTTCTGTTCCACGCTGGATGTTCGTCAACCTGTAGCGAAGATTTGGCGGATGATTAGAGGCATGCGTACGCCACTCCAACAGCTTCATCCTTTCACCGCCCTTTCCCTTCACGAGCAAAAGCCCCCAAAAGAAGTCGCTGAACAATACTGCATGCTGTTATCAGCGGCCTCAAAGCCTTCGACGTCCTCCACGACAGATCAGCTTCGCATCCCGCAGGGGGCAGTACCAGCGTTGGACCTACCCTTCACGATTGAGGAGTTGACCACTACTATCGCCGAAACGAACAGGCGCACATCTCCGGGGCATGATGAAATAAGCTATGAAGCCATCGCAAAGCTGCCTTACACTTCCCGCATGCGACTACTAGAATATTATAATTCTTCGTGGACATCTGGCGAAGTTCCAACGGAATGGAAGCTGGCAAAAATTGTGCCAATTTTGAAACCCGGTAAGCAGCCAACAAGCTATGCATCTTACCGACCCATCGCCCTACTGAGCTGTGTAGGCAAGCTCATGGAACGCATGATATATAAAAGAATGGCATGGTTTCTCGAAAGCCGCAATGCGTTTCCTGAGGAAATGAACGGATTCCGTCGAAACAGGTCCGCCATCGACAATGTCATCGTCCTCGTCTCTTCCCTTGAAGAGCACCTTCGTGCTGGGCACATCCCAACAGCTGTCTTCCTTGACATCAAGGCAGCTTTTGATTCTGTTTTTCACCATGCCATTCTCACAGCCATGGCCAGTCTTGGCTTTGGAGGTAGGCTATACAAGTGGATTGACAACTATTTAAAAGAGCGGAAAATATTTATGGCTACTCCGCATGGCCCTACGCTATCTTATACTGTGGAGAAGGGTGTACCCCAAGGTGCTGTGCTTAGCCCGCTCTTATTCAACCTTACCTTGATACATATCACAAGGAACCTGCCGCGAGGAGTACACATCACCGTTTACGCCGATGACATATGCATCTGGAGCGCGTCACGTTCGCGCTATATCACCCAACAACGGCTTCAAAAGGCATTACTCAACCTGTCGAAATATTTGGCTCTCCGTGGTCTTCATCTTTCGCCAGAAAAGAGTACTGCCATGGCTTTTACGAGAAAGAAAATGACCAAATATCCTCTCCTTCTCGGCGGACGGCCACTGGCATATGTGCGCTCCCAACAATTCCTTGGAATTGTGGTAGACCGAAATCTCTCTTGGTCACCTCAGGTGAAGAAACTAAGAGCAAGAATGGCTGCAGCATCTCAAGTATTCAAGTTCATGGCGGGAACAAGATGGGGTTGCAACTGCCGCTCAATGGTTCTGCTTGAAAAAGCCTACGTTGAAGGCACATTGCGCTATTGCCTACCGCTACTCCACAAATTATCACCAGCGAATAAGAAATCCCTGGAAGCTGCGCGAAACAACTGCCTGAGAATCTGTTTGGGCCTCCCGCAAGGGTCATCAGCCTCTGGAACAGTAGCGGAAGCGGGCTGTCTCTCATTAGAGGTCCTTGCCACGCAAGAAACCATGCGGACACATCTTCGACATGCCCTGCAAGGGAAGAAACATCTTTTGTATCGCGCCCACATAACCTACAGTAAGTCTGGCTTTGGTGAAGCTGTGCAAATGCTGAAACTCCCTTTTATCAACCAGCCACAGCGCCTACTGCCTACCACCTTTCCTCCCTGGACACTTTCACCGCTAAATATTATCCGGTTTGTACCTGGCATAAACGAAGCAAAGAGGCGCCTGCCACAGGTCGCGCTGTTGCAGGCTACTCTCCTCTACTTAGCCGAGAAATATCCCCATCACACGCATATCTACACTGATGCTTCAACGACTCGGGAAGCTTCTTCCTGTGGCCTTTATGTGCCTTCAACAGGAGAAATGCGTTCCTATCGGCTGCAGCGGAAAACATCTTCCATGACAGCGGAACTTCATGGCATTAAGGAAGCTATCCAGTATATCGTGCGCCAAAAGCCCGGCCGATGGGCAATTTTTACCGACTCCAAAGGAGCGCTGCAAACATTGTACAACCACCTGAAGAAAACCAATCATCAACCCGTTTCTGCCGACATAGCCTATTTACATCACCTCGCTTTTACTGCAGGACACTGCATTACATTTCAGTGGATACCAGCTCACTGCGGCATTCTGCCCAACGAAAAAGCCGACGAAGCAGCACGTAACGGTCTGCGATATCAAAACTATAAACGAATCTATTTCACCAAATCTGATGCTTCCCAAATGGCTAAACGATTCGCCTACGAAGAAAGAAACCGGCTATGGAAGTTACCGACACATCATCACCCTTTCTTATACTCAGTCGACCCAGATCTCAAATCAAAATTACACTCCAACATCCCTCGGCATCTGGAAACATTGTATCATCGACTACGGCTAAACATTGCATATTCCAACGATCTACGGTACCGCTTCCATCAGGAGACAAGCCCATACTGCAGCAACTGTGGCTCTACTGAAACCCTAGAGCATATTTTGTTTGAGTGCCGAGCGTACAATGATGAGCGTGCGCTCTATGAACATTGCATGCAGTCAATTACGCAGCTCCCTTTATCACCTCAATGTGTTTTAGGCCCTCTAGCTTGCCCCACACAACAGAGACGTGCGATGGACTTTTTATTTACATACTTAAATAGTATAGGTCAACTCGATAGACTTTAATCTCCGTCGTCACCATCAGGCAACATCATGCAACACATCCTATCACTCATCATGCAACACATCCTATCACATCACTGCGGGTTGGTGCAAACGTTGAATATCTTTGGACGCAATTAGGCATCACAGTCAAAGACACAAAGCCCGATTTTTCTTTCTCTTTTCTTTTTCACTCTATCTTGTACTTCTTTCTAGTCGTCTTTCTCTCCCCAAACTCCCTCCCCACGCAGAGTAGCATGTCAGCGATATTTCAACGCCGGCTAAATTCTCTGCATTTCAATAAAGAGCTCTCTCTCTCTCTCTCTCTCCTTCGTTTCAGCCAACGGTATCGTCGCGGCATCTGGCGGCGTACACACGAGTCGCCGGCGCTCTATTACAGACAGTATATTAACCCTATGATTACAGAGGCTAGCACTGCCGAGGCGGGCGACCACAGTGAGGATATCCCCGGGGCGCTATGTCGCTACGGAAGGCTAGGCAGAGCGGCTGACGCGGGAGGCGCTGTCGTCGCTATCGCGCACTCCGCAGCAGATCGAGTTGAGGAGGAAAAGCAGTGGTAAGGAGGAAGGCGACAGAAATAAGCCCACATAGCTGCCTTAGCGCATGGTGCTTCACTTTATTTATGGTGTGAATGATTTCACAATTGTGTTGCCTAATCAGTGACGTAATGTCAAAAAAACGTTTCAGGGACCCTTTAATCGATGCCTCTGGTAAGATGGCAGCCGCCGGCTTCACATGAACGAAAAAATCTCCACTCCAGCATTTTTTTTATCCGCCTTGGTCCGCGGAGTTGGTCCGTGGAGGCCGCAGCCTTCACGGCATTCGGGGTTGTGACACGCCAAAGTTTCTTAGTATTACACATTATAGTATAAAACTCTGTGTCACGCGAACGAAGCATTCGTCAGCTTTAGTCAGTTACAATATTGATTATCGCCATTTGCTATATCTTGGAAAAAAAAGAGGGGGGGGGGAAGGGGGGAGCCGTAGGGGAGGTAATCTTTTACTCTCTTCTATATTTAGCGGGGTTGATTCAAATTGAACAGCGACACCAGGGACTTTCGCAGTTCTCAAATAAATAAATAAATAAGTAAATAAATAAATAATAATAATAATAATTAGAGTTATTTAATAGTTACTGGCGTGCAGAATGTGGTCATAGCCTTCCAAACAGATGATATAGATATATAAGGAAACTTACTACTTTTCTATACTGTCCTTTTGAATAATAAGCACATTTATTCCCATTTCATCAAAGATTACAAGCTGGTTTCACTCCCGCTTCTGTTATTGTTAGCGCAGGGGTAGTAACATTATCCCAGAATAATTCATTATTATATATTGTTCGTGATTTGAAGTGTTTGTATTATATTTATCTACTCCACATAAAGCTCGGGCTTGTTGAACTCAAAAGTTTGCGGAGTGTGGCTACGACATTGTGGTCGCCGCGCAATTGTGCTCTCGAGGTGGTCTCACAAGAAACACACGCGCACACATCGTCTCCATTTTCTGTGCCCGGAAGACTCCCTGCAGTGTGCCTGCTTGTTCCGGGCATGAAGGGACTAACCAGATACAGCTGCCTCTCGTCGGCTCGAAGTTTTTCTCGAGCGCCCTTCGGCGAAAGGGCTGACTTCTCAAAGACGTCAGCCACGCGAACTAAGCGGGAGCGACATCAAAGGGACAATGAATCCGTCTTCGAAACGTCCTACGCGAGACGGAAACTAGACGTGGTAGAATACCCCTCCCCCTCCCTCCCCACCGGAGATAAAAACGCAGGGCATGGCTCAAAGCGCCGGCGGGCGTCGGCACAATGCATGGGTCCGCCGCGGTGGTGTAGTGGTTACGGTACTCGGCTGCCACCCAAAATATGCGGGTTAGATCCCGGCCGCGGCGGTCGCATTTTCGATGGAGGTGAAAATGCCAGAGGCCCGTGTACTGTGCGTTGTCAGTGCACGTTAAAGAACCCCAGGTGGTCTAAATTTCCGGAGCCCTCCACTACGGCCTTTCTCTCCTCTCTATCCCTTTCACTCCCTTTCCACCACTTCCACGGACGCTTAGCCGTGCTCCCTACATGGGCTGCAGAAATTAGCGTCCTTTCCCAACCGAACCACAATCATCATCATCACAATGCATGGCGCCGACATGTCGCCAGCTGCCATGGGGCCGGGAGGGAGGCGCCAGAATGTCTGGCTCCTTCTCGCCGGTCGCCGGGGAGATGAGGCGAGAGGGCGCAGGCTGGCGCAGACACGCGGAGACGCGAAGCAAAGGCAGCGAAGCTCGTTTGCGTGGTTGGCGGTGGAGTCAGTGTAGTCAAGTTGTTGGCGGCTGGCTCTTCCTTCGTTTCTGGAGAAAATTGCGTTACCGTGCTGCAACTGCTATATATATATATATATATATATATATATATATATATATATATATATATATATATATATATATATATGGTGCAGGCAGCAGTTCAGAAGAACCAGGCACTCGAGGAAAATTCATTTTGAGTGTTTATCTATTGCAAGTTGCAGGATATTATGACCACTTCCTGTAAATGGCGCAGTCTATGACAGAGATGCATTTCGAAATTCGTTCCTCAAAGCACAGCTACAGAACAGCTTTATAGAAAATAACGGCCCCATTTTTTGCAGGAATACATACGGTTTAATCGGCGGTTGTATGTATAACCTGATAGTGCACCAACTGCGTCCTACCACGGCCCCACTGCGGTTCTACATTGAAAGCATTTCCACGACGGCGGTTTCAGCTTGTCATATGATGCCAGCATCGTATTCACCAGCTGCACTAAGCCTAAATGTTAGAATTGGATAACCCCTTTCACAAAGAAAAAAAATGGCAGATCCCAAGTGCAGTGGGAATCAAGGTAATGTGAAGCACGGCCGTTTCATTAACTTCGTATGTACCATAATCGGTATAGCGAGACAACAATGCAGATCCATTTTACGTTCCTGGCCGCAAGAGCAGCAGGACTGTGGCATGTACACCGTGCCGCTCATGACACGCATGTCATGATTGTAATGTTATGACCTGTCATTTACGTTCCTCATGCAGTCGTGTTGCGCTATAGCAATTTCGGTATAGCTCCCATTAACGAAATGCCTGGCATGTAAATCATGCCGCTCATGACATGCATGTCATAATTTTCATGTTATGACCTGTAATTTATGTTCGTCATGCAGTCATCTTGTGCCACACCAATTTTCGTATACATCCCATTAACGAATCGGCCAGGAGAGCACCAAGACTGTGGCATGTCAGTCATGCCGCTCATGACATGCATGTCATGGTTCTCATGTAATGCCATGTCACTTATGTTCGTCATGCAGTCATGTTATGGGACACCTATTTTCGTATACATACCATTAACGAAATGGCCAGGAGAGCACCAAGACCGTGGCATGTAAATCATGCCGCTCATGACATGCATGTCATTTTCATGTTATGACCTGTCATTTATGTTTGTCACGCAGTCTTGTTGTGCCATGCCAATTTTCGTATACATCCCATTAACGAAAAGGCCAGGAGAGCACCAAGACCGTGGCATGTAAATAATGTCGCTCATGATATGCATGTCATGATTCTCATGTAATGCCATGTCATTTATTTTCCTCATGCAGTCGTGTTGTGCCATACCAATTTTCGTATACATCCCATTAACGAAACGGCCGCAAGAGCACCAAGATCGTGGCATGTAAATCATGTCGCTCATGACATGCATGTCATGATTTTCATGCAATGCCGTGGCATTTGTGTTCGCCATGCGGCCATGTTGTGCCATACCAATTTTCGTATACATCCCATTAACGAAACGGCCGCAAGAGCACCAAGACCGTGATACGTAGACCATGCTGCTCATGACATGCATATCATGATTTTCATGTTATGACCTGTCATTTATGTTGTTCATGCAGTCATGTTGCGGCATACCGATTTTCGTATACATCCCATTAACGAAACGGCCAGGAGAGCACAAAGTCGTAGGCGGCTAGATAGATAGATAGATAGATAGATAGATAGATAGATATATACACTCAAAGTCGCCGAAGTTAGCTAAGAAATGCTTCGCATTTAATACAGGCACATAGTATTTTGTACACTGCATAAAGCATTGCTGTTACCTAGCTATTAGGAAAGTAGTGCATCTTTTCTGAGCCTCTCTTGTATGAAAGCATAACAATAACAATGACTATTTAGGGTAGCACCTTACCCATGAAATATCCTTTAGAAACAAACCAGACACATTACACATTCCACTTTATCACTATACGCAGCTCTTCAAGATAAGTGAATCCGATGCCCATACATCAAACTCATGTTCAGAATGCCACAACAGCATGGCTAAATAAGTGGGGTTTTTATTAACACCCAACAATATTCTACACCACAAATTACATTGGTACACTTGACAAGGCGCTGTACGCATTCCAGGTATCAAAGCACATCAGGAGCAAACCATATGAACCCTGTGAAAAAGAACTATATGAAGGTGGCAGAAAATAAAAGGTATACACAGCAAAGAACTAGTAGATATGAGAATGACGCCATGTTTGAAGGTGGTAGCAAATAAAGGCACACTAAGGTTTATCTACAAAATGACTGGCCATGAGATAGTTGCCTTGTAAAGAAACAATATATGACATCAAGCGGTACAAATTCTTTTTATTCGGAAGCACAATACAAAAAATACAAACGATTACAGTGAAAAACGAATAATAAATTAGAAAATTCTTGCACTGTATACTTAGTGCAAACACATACTGCAGTGGGAAAGCAATAACGACTAAAAGGAATCATGGTAATGTAGAAAATTGTTTGAATCAGCTATTTACAAGAACATGGTTTGGTCAAACAAACTTCAAAAATCGAAAGTAGGCAACACCAACTATTTAGTCCCAAACCGGTTATCCTTGGTACGGATATAAATACTATACTCTTGACCTGAAACATAAAATGGTGCAATGAAATCCGTTGCAATATAGCATCAAATTGCTCGACAGGCAAACAAATATCCCATTTTAGAATTTTCAATATAACAAACAAGAAAAGAAAACATGCCCACATATATGTGACACTCCTATATTCGTCAAAGATTCAAACTACAACTAAAGAGCACAGACCGGCCTGTCATAAATGGCACCATACACTGGTGCAATCCAATTCTCGAATTGCCCAAGGTATGAAAATGTCTTGGGTACCATAGCAGGAATCAAAGAACTTGAAACTGCGTGCAGCTTACTATTAAAGCCACTAGAAATAATCACAGTAAACACATACACATTTGGCAGGAAATAAACTTACCCTTACAAAACATTTGGGGCAAGCAACTTCTATGGCAGCTCTCCCACAGAGTGATTAGTCGTCCAAAGTTAATTACAAGCAATCATATCATTCACCAGGCAAGCTCTGGAGTGTGATAAAAATTTCAGACCTTCAATTTGAGGAGAACTATTCAGTACAAATACTGTATAGAGGCTGTGCAGCGTCATGCACAATTCGAATGCTCAGACAAGTAATTCACAGTCGTATGCATTCATTCCTCCCTTTTAAGAGACAATTCTGACTAGCTCTTTCAAATAGTGCAATGGTGAAAATCAAACGACAGTCGCATTGGACATTATATCCAATGAAAAAGAGTAATGACAACTCTATTTCTCCTCTTTTTGCTGGAATTAGAGAAGATACCTTCCTTGAGCCCAAGTAACAATGAACTGCTGGTGTTCAAGTAAACACAGACAAAAGTTTCTACGCGAATATCTTCTGGCCATAGTAATTATACAACAATGCAATTTTTGCAAATCTTAATGTTACTGATGGTTTGCCCAATGCAATAAAGAGAGATGACCGGAAATAACTTTGAAAATGAAATGTGAGTGCAAGAAAACATAACCTCAAAGCCTGTGCAGGACACAGAACGCAGTCACAATGTAAGCTTGAGGTGCATTTTTCTAATAAACTCTCTATTTTTCCCACCTCAGTACTTTTCTTCAGTTGATAGGCGGCAGGCCTGTCATCAAGTCCTCTTCCTCTGCGCCCTTGTCTTGCACGGTTTTCTTTACATTATTAGCCCCTGAGAACTCGCTCAGGTTTATGTGCTACTATTGAAGTTTCATTGGCAGTATTTCCTGGCTATGTTCAAAAATGCTGCAGAGCCCCTCTAAATGAGTTTCCCGTTTGACGAAAGAGTTTTTTTGTGTACATGACTCATGGAGGTGTGCTTAGGAGAGAGAGATGTGGCTGCAGTGTTGAACCACAGTGAAAGGCTTGTGCTGGCAAGCAGCACTGCTTTTTGTTTTTCCGATTACATTTTCAACCGCCATAAGGAGACGCAAAAAGCAATGAAGTACTGAAACTGAGGCAAGCTTTTCTGAATCCTGTATGCCCTATTTGATGAACTAAACTCTGATGAACAAACAACTCCCTCCAGAAAAAAAGATTGGTCTCCTGATTTTATGGCTTTACTTTACCATGAAGACGCGACACGTGGTAGTTCAGGTGCTGACGCTGTCTAAAGGTAGCACTGCAGATGTCACACGAAATAGGGCGCTCTCCTGTGTGGGTGCGCATGTGGTCCTTGAGGTTGCATTTGACCGAAAAGGATGCATTGCAGTAGGAGCAGGAAAAGGGACGCTCTCCAGTGTGAGTGCGCATGTGGTACTTGAGGTTGCCTTTCTGAGCAAATGCAGCCGGGCACAGGTGGCACCGAAAGGGGCGCTCGCCTGTGTGCGTCATAAGGTGCCTTTTCATCATTGCTTTGAACTTGGTCGCATAGGCACACTTCCGGCAGGAATGGAGTTGGCCTTCTACGGACACGAGTGAGTTGTAGTGCTCAGTGGATGCCAATGACGAGGAACCTGCAAGGCCACAAGGAAAGTATCAGAAAACAATGCAAACCTGTATGCCATACTGCATGCAACAATACTCAAGTGTCAGGCAAGGCAGAATGAAATCCTCATGCATCAGTGAAGTAAACAATGACTTCTCAAATGACATATTACATTATTGGTAACAGAGCTGATCTCACCCAAGTTACCGTCTTTTTGTACTTAAGTGTACCATAACTACAGCATGAAAAAAACCTGCTGCTAACACACAGAATTCAGATTTCGCTGCAATTCGACGCTGTATCTACAGAGCCTAGTTATTATGACGTGAATATTTATTAAGGACTGGGCCATTTGAAGAGTCGTTCCTTTGTTTCCTTAGCATGGAGATATTCAATGCCACGCAGCTAGAGTAACTCAGCACATGAAGGATAACGGATATAATGTATCTAAGGGATATCAATACAAAACAACATCAGAACTTCTAAAGGTTAGAATCGTATCACTAGGTATGGCAAAGAAAAATACACATATTTTATACACTGCATAAAGCACTGTTTCTACCTAGCTATTAGAAAAGTACGCACATTTTCTGGGCCTCTGTTGTATTGCTTCCATGGAAGCATAACAATAACAAAGACTATTAAGGGTAGCACCAAATTCAAGAAATACCTTTAAGAAACAAACTGCACACATTAGATATTCCACTTTATCACCATACACAGCTCTTCAAAACGAATGAATCCAATGCCCACAGATCGAACTTAGGTTCAGAATGGCACAACGGCATGCCTAAATATGCGAGGATTTTTATAACACCAAAAGAATATTCTACACTGAAAATTGCATTCCTACACTTAACAAGGCTCTGTATGCATTCCAGACATCAAAGCATTCAGATCAGAAGCCAACCATATGAATCCTGTGAAAATGAATAAGTGAACATGCTATAAAATAAAAGGTATAGCAAAGAACTATTACATGTGAGAATGATGACATGTTTGGAGGTGGCAGTAAATAAAGGTACATTAAGGTTTACCTAGGAAAGTACTGCCCATGAGACGGTTGCCACATAAAAAAAATATAAATGACATTAAGCAGTCAAAATATTTTTATTCGAGAGCACACCAGAAGGAATGCAAACAATTACAGCGCAAAATGGATAATAAGTTAAGAAATTTTGGCACTGTATACTTAGTTCAAACATATTGCAGTGGAAAAGCAATAACCACTAAAAGGCAGCTTGGTAAGCTACAAAATTGTTTGTCACCTATCATGCAAGAACATGGCATGGTTGAACAAACTTGGAAAATCTCAAGCAATCAACATGAACTACTTAATGCAAACCAGTTCTTCTTTGTAAGGATATAAATACTATATACATGATCTGAAACGTGAAATGATGCAACGAAATCTGTTACATTATAACAACTTCAAATTGCTGAAAAGCCATACATATATCCCATTTTACAACATTCAATATGACAAGTAAAAGAACATGCTCACATATATATGTGACACTCTTCTATTCGTCACGACTCAAACTGCAACTGAACAGCACAAACCGGCCTGTCATTTCTAGTACAGTGCACTGGCGCAATCAAATTCTGGAATGGCTCAAATCAAAAATCAAAAGGAATAAAAAAACTTGAAACTGCACGCAGCTTTCTATTAAAGCCACTAGAAACTCTCATACTAAACACACACATAATTGGTACGAAAAAAACTTACCCTTAAAACATTTGGAGCAAGCAATTTCTATCCTTATTCCCAAGCCAGGCAAACAAACAAGCTTCAACACCTTAAGACCGATCTCTCTCACATCATGTGTCGGCAAGGTGATGGAACATCCATTCCTCAACCGCATTAACAATCACCTTGAAGACATCAGAGCCTATCCACACAGCATGCTGGGCTTCCGGGCTCATCTGTCAACACAGGACGCTATGCTCCAGATCAAAAACCAAGTCTTAGACGACAGAACCCGAAATACCAAAGCCATCCTCGGCCTGGACCTGGAAAAGGCTTTTGACAACAGTCAAACAAGCAGCCATCCTCGCCCAGATACAAAGCCTGAACCTAGGAGAGAGGTCCTACAATTATGTAAGGGACTTCCTGACCAACCGCAAGGCTACCCTCGTGGCGGCGACATCCAAACGGAAGAGCGGACACTGGGCAGTGAGGGGACCTCCCCAAGGATCTGTAATCTCTCCAATGCTCTTCAATCTCATCATGCTGGGCCTTCCGCAAAAACTCCAAGAGGTTGACGATATCCAGCACTCCGTCTACGCGGATGATATCACCATACGGACAATGAAGGGCAGTGACGGCCAGATAAAAAGAAGGCTACAAGAAGCGATAACCAAAGCTGAGGGCTACCTCAAAGACACGGGTCTCCGCTGTTCACCCAGCAAGTCCTAATTACTACTGTATCGTCTTACCCTGAAAGGCCGTCCGCCGAAGGGATACAACCGCTGCAGAAGCTACGAAGACATCGAACTGCGTACACAGGACGGAGGAATTATTCTAAAGGTCAGCAGGATTATTGTTGTTGTGTGGGGTTTAACGTCCCAAAACCAGCTCTGATTATGAGAGACGCCATAGTGGAGGACTCCTGAAATTTTGACCACCTGGGGTTCTTTAACGTACACTGACATCGCACAGCACACGGGCCTCAACATTTCGCCTCCATCGAAATGCAGCCGCCGCGGCCGGGATTCGATCCCGCGACCTTCGGATCTGCAGCCGAGCGCCATAACCACTAGACCACCGCGGCGGGGCAAAAGGATGCGATTTCCGTCAACAGGATTAAAGTCCTCAGAATGATTATAGAGGCCAATGGTGTCAATGGGGAAACCATTGGAAAATTAACTTCTAAGGCTTAATCCGAAGGATCACAAGCAAAAGACCTGGGATGAGAGAGGAAAGCATAATCCGCCTCATACACTCTTTTGTGATCAGCCACATTGCATATGTGGCAAGCTTTCATAACTGGACCATGGCCGAACGAAATAAAATCGACACTCTTATACGGAAAGTCTACAAAGGAGCACTGGGCCTACCCGAGTCCATGAGTACGGACCTACTGTTACTGGGGCTGCACAAGCACCCTGGAAGAAATCGCTGAGGCCCAGAGAATATCTCAACTGGAGTGCCTCACTGTCAGCAAAGCTGGACGAAGTATCCTTGATAAACTAGATACCACCTACCATAGCCAGCATGGCCCGAAAGTTCAGCTCCCGCATCTAATCAGAGACAGCGTCTGGGTCCAAAATACACCTAGAAACGTTCACCCAACCTACAACCAAGGTAGAAGGAAAGCCAGAGCAAGGGCCCTGATGCGCTCTTATGGGGAGGAAGTGCTGTTTGTCGACGCCGCTGCATACAAAAATCGACAGGCCTTTTCAGCGGTGGTCATAGACACTAACTCTCAGATCAAAAGCGCCTGCAGCGTTAACTCGGAGCAATCGGAGGTCACAGAGGAAGTGGCCATTGCCCTAGCCCTAGGCGACAAAGGCATTCATATTGTGCTCAGCGGCTCCCAAGCAGTAATCCGTAATTTCGCCAACGGCAGGATATCGATTACAGTGTACAACATTATTAGAAATTTGGATAGACCTGAAGACCACAGCTCGCTCGTATGGTTCCCCTTACACATTACCTCGGAGGGAGGAGCACCCCCGAACATTAACGAGGTAGCCCCCAATCTCACGCGCGACATGACTGACCATGCGAATTTGGGCGACAGCGGGGGAGACGGGCTGAGCGAGACCGTATGACTATAATGATATTACGAAATGTATTCTAACTCGAGAAGAACGCTTCCTCCACCGCACACCAAGCTTAACAGGGCACAGGCAGTTGCTTGGCGCCTGCTCCAAACAAATTCTTACCCCAACCCAGTCCAATCAAAGAGGATCATTGCCGAAGGTATATACCACAAATATGCGTGAGATCTGCAAATCGGCTCCGGCCACGCTAAATAACATGTTATGGGAGATTATAGGTGATAATTAAGACACCCGCTAGACCCAAGACTCTTCAGTCTAGGTGGACCACCGCTCTGCGCAGCTCCACCCTTGACGACCATCTTTGGGCCGTCCAGCAAGCTCGCGAGGCAGCGCTGAGGCAAAACCTCACTGTCCCCTCGGGGGAGATTTAGGGCCGATCGTTTTAAACCCTGCAGGACCAAATAAAGGTTGTTCACCACCACCAAGCAATTTCTATGGCAGCTCTGCCATAGATTTATTAGCCGTAAAAAGTTAGTTACAAACAATCGCATCATTCATCAGGCAAGCTCTGGAAGGTGATAAAAATTTGAGACCTTCAAGTTGAGGGGAACTGTACAGTACAAATACAATACAGATGCTGTGCAGCATTGTGCACAATTCGAATGCTCAGACAAGTAATTCACAGTGGTCTGCATTCATTCCTCCCTTTTAGGAGACAACTCTGACTAGTTCTTTCAAATAGTGCAACAGTAGGAATCAAAGATGGTCACATTGGTCATTATATGCACTGAAAAAGAGTGCTGACAATTTCTTTTCCTCTTTTTGCTGGACTTATCAAAAATACGAAAATACGTTCCTTCAGCCAAAGTAACAATGAAGTGCTGGTGTTCAAGAGAAACACAGACACAAGGTTCAAGTCATTGCGGAAATGCATTGTAGGCATAATACTTATACAACAATGCAATTCTCTTCCTGTAGGCACATAGAGTAAATTTTCAATGTTAATGATGGTATTTTAGCAATGAAATAAGAAGAGATGACCGAAAATAACTTTGAAAATAAATTTTTTGTGCAGAAAACATAACCTCAAAGCCTGTGCAGGACACACAAGACAGTCACAGCGTAAGCTTGAGGTGCATTTTTCTAAAAGACTGTCGCACTCTTTCAGGTTGCCTACCTCCTATGCTGGCCACAGAAAGCGCACAGTGGGAAAATTCAGCTCAGTTGAGCAGTTGCGCACCGACGGGGGGGTTTCGGGTGTTGTAAACCCCCCCTTAAGGCCGACCTAACCCCCATCCCACTCCGTAACTGCTCCTATGTCCTAGAAGAATGTGAAGCTAATGTCTCTGCAAAACGCAGAAAAATTAATAAAAATAATTATCATTATTGATGTTACTATTATTTGGCATGTTATTTACTTTTTTTTTGCACGCAACAACTGTGTAATCGCAATCCCGGCCCTTCGTGAAAAATTGAACCCCCCCCTGGCAGAAATCCTGGGTGCGCTACTGCAGTTGAGTATGTGTTTGGTTGAGGTGGATAAGCCTCCTGCCACTTCTCCATATGGCTGATGGAGAGACATGTTTTGCAACAGCACGGCACAACACAAACAGAATCTAACAGCACACATGTGCTTTGGCCTCCCATGAAGCCATTGCATGTGCATCAATGTGTAGCAAGCCTCACAGAGGAAAGCAGAAACACTGACACACACGGCTTTTGCCTCAACAAGTTGTAGAAAGATGAAGCTCAAATCCAATATATATGTATCTTAGAGCATTGGTTTGACTGTGATACGTTTCGTAGAAAGGAGGAAAGATGAAGGGGAGACGGACAATAAAAGACACTAACCAAAGAGAAAGGCTTATGGCTCCCCTATGCAACACTTTTCTGAGTAATCCTCTAATGACTTTCCCAAAGTAGAGCATAGCCACCCGAATCACCAGCGGCAAAGTTTTTTCAAGCCACTTAGGTATTATTGGAGTAAGCTTGCAGAGATTGATTCTAGTTGCTACTTCCGACTGCATACCCTCTCCGATCGTCTCGATGAGTGATCTGGAAGCTATGCACAACAGAGTAAGGAATGGGCGATCTATTAACATGTTCCATGACATCGAACGTTTCATCTTGTTTTCTTTTCAAGGTATTCGTGCTTCCACAATGACACCACATATGCCAGCAGTTACTGGGCAGATGTGGCCGCGCCCCGTGGTGTGTAGCAACTCCGCCTACAAATCAACTAATGGCTGGTCACCCATTTCCTTCCTGGCACATGCCCGTTCAGTGATGCGATTTGCTGAGAGAAAACTATACGCTTTTCAGGTGTATTTTGAAATCAAATTGAAAATTTGCTGAGGAGTGCAGAGCTAGATTATGCTCACATGTCCACGGCATGCTTCAGCATAATGCAAAGAAAATAGATGCTGAGAACGGACACAAGGCAAAAATAGTGGACATCACGAATGCTGGCGATCACCTGTTCCGAGGTGGAACTGAAGAGACAGCTTACCTGTGCATGCTCAGGAACAGTGAAAAGGGTACACGTGCAGGTCTACTAGAGATACAACTGTTAAGACACTCTACCTCTACTTCGTGGAAGTTGCATCTTATGTAGGCATAACAGTGAAGAAACAGATTCAATGCTCTACGCCTGGCATATGAATATTAATGGAAATGCTTGCATATGTTCGCCTTTGATTAGCTTATAAGGAGAAAAGACAGAATGTTCTAACAGTTGTCTCTCGCGTAGAAAGGCATGTGTACCCGTTTGACAGGTGCTGCTACCACTCCTCTACAAGCTGTCTGTCTCTATCTTTCCCACCTCAGTACTTTTTTTCATTTGATAGACGGGAGGCGTGTTGTGAACTCCTCTTCCCTTGCACCCATGTCCTGCATGCTTGTCTTTACATTATTAACTATTGCGAACTCGCTCAGGTCTCTGTCCTTTTAAAGTTTCAATGGCAGCATTTTCTTGCCATGTTCATAAATGCCTGCAGGACCCCTCTAAATACCTTGCGTGTTTGACGAAAGCCTTGTTCTTGTGTACATGACTCATGGATCGAGGCGGGCTTAGGACAGAGAGATGTGGCTGCAGTGTTGAAACACAGTGAAAGGCTTGCACATCAAAGCAGTACTGCTTTTTGTTTTCCCGATTACATCTTCAACCACCATAAAGAGACCACAAAGAGCAATTAGGTACCGAAGCTGAGGCAAGTGTTTCTGAATCCTGCATGCCCTCCTTAGTGTACAAGTTTCTGATGAACAAAAAACTGACACATATGGCTTGTGCATCAACAAGTTGTAGAAAGATGAAGGTCAAATCCAATATGTATGTATCTTACAGCAGTGGTTTGATTATGATATGTTTCATAAGAAGGAGGAAAGAAGAAGGGGAGAAAGACAGTCAAAGACAGCAACCAAAGTGAAAGGCTTAATGTCCCCTGCAACACTTTTAGAAGCAGTCTTATAATAACTTCCCCAAAGAAGAGCATAGCCACCCGAATCACAAGCCGCAATGTTTTTTCAAGTCACTTAGGTATTACTGGAGTAAGAATGTTGAGATGGAGGGTAGTTACACCTTGCGAATGCGTGCTTTCTCCCATAGTCTCGATGAGTGGTCTGGAAGCAACGTACAACGGAGTGAAGAACGGGCGATCTAGAAACATGCACCATGATATCAAACATTTCATCTAGCTTTCTTTTCAATGTATTCGTGCTTTCACAATGACAGCACATATGCCAGCAGGTACTGGGTAAATGTTGCCGTGCCCAACTGTGTGTGTGAGAACTACGCATGCAAATCAGCTAATGGTAGGTTGCCCCTCTCGCTCCTAGCCCATGCCCCTTCAGTGATGCTATTTGCTGAAAGAAAACCAAATACTCTTCAGCTGTATTTTGAAATCAAATTGAAAATTTGGTGAGAAGCGCAGAGCTTTGACTCACTGACATGTCGATGGCAGGCTTTAGCACAGTGGAAAGAAAACAGGCGCCGAGAACAGGGACACAAGGTAAGAGTACTGGACGCCAGGAATGCTGGAGACTACCTGCTCTGAGGTGAAACTGAAGAGACAACTTATCTGTGCATGCTCAGGAACAGTCAAAAGGGTACACATGCCGGTCTACTAGTGATACAACTGTTAAGACATTCCACCTCTACTTCGGGTAAGCTGAATCTTATGTAGGCATAACAGTGAAGAAACAGATTTAATGCTACATGCCTGGCATATGAATATTAGTGGAAATGCTTGCATATGTTCACCTTCGATTAGCTTATAAAGAGAAGAGATACAATGTCCTAACAGTTGTCTCTCGTGTAAAAAGGCATGTGCACTCATTTGGCAGGTGGTGCTACCGCTCCTCTACAAGCTGTCTGTCTTCCCATCTTCCATACCTCAGTACTTTTCTTCAGTGACAGATGGCAGGCCTGTTATCAACTCCTCTTCCCCTGCCCCCATGTCTTGCACGGTTTTCTTTACATTATTAGCCCCTGCAAACTCGCTCAGGTTTATGTCCTTTTGAAGTTTCATTGGCAGCCTTTCCTGGCTATGTTCAAAAATGCTGCAGGACCCCTGTACATGCCTTGCGTGTTTGACGAAAGCCTTGTTCTTTTGTACATGGCTCATGGAGGCGGGCTTAGGACAGAGAGAGACGTGGCTGTGGTGTTGAAAGACAGTGAAAGGCCTGCGTTGCAAAGCGCTACTGCTTTTTCTTTTCCCAATTACGTCTTCAACCAGCAGAAGGAGACGCAAAGAGCAATTAGGGACCGACATTGAGGGAAGCGTTTCTGAATCCTGTATGCCCTACTTAATGAACTAAACTCTGATGAACAAACAACCCCCTCCAGAAAAAAAAGGTTGGTCTCTTGATTTTATAGATTTTCTTTAGCATGAATACGAGACACATGGGAGTTCAGGTGCTGACGCTGTCTAAAGGTTGCACTGCAGATGTCACACGAAAAAGGACGCTCTCCTGTGTGGGTGCGCATGTGGTCCTTGAGGTGGCATTTGGCCGAAAAGGATGCATTGCAGTAGGAGCAGGAAAAGGGACGCTCTCCTGTGTGAGTGCGCATGTGGTCCTTGAGGTGGAATTTCCGAGAAAATGCAGCCGGGCACAGGTGGCACCGAAAGGGCCGCTCGCCTGTGTGCGTCATAAGGTGCCTTTTCATGGTGCTCTTGAACGTGGTCACATATGTGCACTTCTGGCAGGAATGGAGTTGGCCTTCTACGGACACGAGTGAATGGTAGTGCTCAGGGGATGCCAATGACGAGGAACCTGCAAGGCCACAAGGAAAGTATCAGAAAACAATGTAACAAATGCGTCCCATTCTGCATGCAACTATACTGACAGGGTTCGTACAGGTTCCCAAGAGAAAAATTCAAGGACTTTTCAAGGACCTTTGACAAAAATTAAGGAACACTATTGTAGTTCACGTGCTGCACAAAACAAAGGATATTCTGTTCACTTATTTCACAGTTTCACTAGACTAGAAGTTCTGAAGCTCAGGGTAGGTCTTTCAATTTTTTTTTTCTATTTGCATCTTAATGCTCATTGCGGCCATCAGTAGCCGAAGCCGAAGCAAGCCAGATAAGAAAAAATGACGCAGTGGGCGTGCACATGCCTCGATCCATAGAGTACAGGCGTTTTGACAGTGTTTGACTTTGCGATCGCGGCGTCGTTTGCATGCCGTGAATTGCAAGTAGTACAACTGGACCCTGTGAAAATCCCCAAAATTCCAGCGTTTTCAAGGAATTGCACGAAATTCCAGGACTTTGAAGGTCTCGAAAAAATGAAATTTTCGATTTCAAGGGTTTTGCAGGATTTCAAGGACCTCTGCGCACCATAACTGAAGTGTGAGGCAAGGGAGAATGAATCTGCATTCATTAGCGAAGTAAAAATTAATATGACTTCTCAAATGACATATTACATCAGTGGTAACAGAGATCTCGCTCAAGGTACTGCCTTTTTGCACTTAAATGTACCGTAACTACAGCATGAAAGAAACCTGCTGCTAACACACAGAATGCAGATTTGTCTGAAATTTGATGCTTTATCTATAGAGCCAAGTTATTATGCACATGAACATTTATTAAACACTGAGATGTTTGAACAGTCATTCCTTTGTTTCCTCAGCATGGAGCTACACAGGGACGGACAGCTAGAGTACCTCAACACATGAAGGATATCGGATATAAAGGATCCAAGGGATATCAATCCAAACAACATTGGAATTTCTAAAGGTCAGAATCGCATCACTAGGCATGGCAAAGAAAAATACACATATTTTATACACTGCATAAAGCATTGTTTCTACTTTGATATTAGGAAAGTATGCACATTTTCTGGACCTCTGTTGTATTGCTTCCAAGAAAGCATAAGAATAACAAAGGCTATTAAGGGTAGTACCTAATTCACGAATTATCTTTTAGATACGAACCACACATACACTAGATATTCCACTTCATCACTATATGCGGCTCTTCAAAAGGAATGAATCCGATGCCCACACATTGAACTCACATTCACAATGCCAAAAAGGTGTGCCTAAATGAGGTTTTTTCAACACACACCCCGACAATATTCTACACTGCAAATAAAATTCCTACACTTGACAAGGCGCTGTATGCATTCCAGGCATCAAAGCATTCATATCAGAAGGAAACCATATGAACAATGTGAAAATGAAGTAAATGAATATGCTATAAAATAAAAGGTATAGCAAAGAACTATTACATGTGAGAATGATGCCATGTTTGGAGGTGGCAGTAAATAAAGGGATATTAAGGTTTATCTAGGAAAGTACTGCCCATGAGATGGTTGCCACATAAAAAAAAAGTAAATGACATCAGGGCAGTCAAAATTTTTTTATTCAAGAGTGCACCAGAAGGAATGCAAACAATCACAGTGCGAAATGGATAATAAGTTAGGAAATTATTGCACTGTACACTTAGTGTAAACATATTGCAGCAGAAAAGGAATAACCACTAAAAGGTAGCTTGGTAACCTACAAAATTGTTTCAGTCAGCTATCGTGCAAGAACATGGCATGGTTGAACAAACTTGGAAAATCTTAAGCATTGAATACGAACTACTTAATGCAAACCAGTGCTCCTTTGTAAGGATATAAATACTACATACCTGAGCTGAAACATGAAATGATGCAACGTTAAACACCACAAATCAATCAATCAACATTATAACAACTTCGAATTGCTCAAAAGCCAAACAAATATCCCATTTTACAATATTCAATATGACAAGTTAAAAAACATGCTCACATATATGTGGCACTCCTATATTCGTCACAGACTCAAACTGCAACTAAAGAGCACAAACCGGCTTGTCATTTATGGTACCATACACTGGTGCAATCAAATTCTGGAACAGCCCAAAGTATGAAAATGTCTTGGATACCATAGCAGAAATAAAAAAAACTTAAAACTGCATGCAGCTTGCTATTAAAGCCACTAGAAACTGTTCATAGTAAACACACACACATTTGGCAGCAAATAAACTTACCCTTAACAAACATTTGGAGCAAGCAATTTCTATGGCAGCTCTGCCATAGAGTGATTAGTCGTCCAAAGTTAATTAGAAGCAATCTTATCATTCATCAGGCAAGCTCTAGTGGGTGATAAAAATTTGAGAACTTCAATTTGAGGGGAAATATTCAGTACAAATACAATACACAGGCTGTGCAGCATCATGCACAATTCGAATGCTCAGACAAGTAATTCGCACTGGTCTACATTCATTCTTCCCTTTTAGGAGACAATTCTGACTAGCTCTTTTTCAAATAGTACAAAGGTAGGAATCAAACGATGGTCACATTGGACATTAAATGCAATGAAAAAGGGCACTGACAATTTTTTTCCCTCTTTTTTGCTGGACTTATCGAAAATACCTTCCTTGAGCCCAAGTAACAATGAACTGCTGATGTTCAAGTGAAACACAGACACAAGTTTCAAGTCATTACGTAAATACCTTCTGGCCATAGTAATTATACAACAATGCAATTTTGGAAATATTAATGTTACTGGTGGTTTTTTTCCCAGTGCAATAAAGAGAGATGACTGGAAATAACTTTAAAAATGAAATGGGAGTGCAAAAAAACATAACCTCAAAGCCTGTGCCGGACACAGAACGCAGTCACAGTGTAAGCTTGAGGTGCATTTTTCTAGTATCTTTCCCACCTCAGTACTTTTCTTCAGTTGATAGACGGCAGGCCTGTTATCAAGTCCTCTTCCCCTGCGCCCATGTCTTCCACGCTTTTCTTTACATTATTAGCCCCTGAGAACTCGCTCAGGTTTAAGTCCTTTTGAAGTTTCATTGGCAGCATTTTCTGGCTATGTTCAACAATGCTGCACGGCTTACCTAAATGCATGGCATGTATGACGAAAGCATGGTTCATGAGCACATGGATCATGGGGGATGCTTAGGACAGAGAGAGACGTGGCTGTGGTGTTTAAAGACAGTGAAAGGCTTGCACATCAAAGTAGTACTGGTTTTTGTTTTCCCAATTATGTCTCCAGCCGCCAGAAGGAGACGTAAAGAGCAATGAGGTACTGAAACTGAGGAAAGCTTTTCTGAATCCTGTATGCCCTATTTAATGAACTAAACTCTGATGAACAAACAACTCCCTCCAGAAATAAAGATTGGTCTCTTGATTCTATGGCTTTTTTTTAGCATGAAGATGGGACATGTGGTAGTTCAGGTGGACACGCTGTCTGAAGGTTGCACTGCAGATGACACATGAAAAAGGACGCTCTCCAGTGTGGGTGCGCATGTGCTTCACGAGGTGGCCTTTCTCTGGAAAGGACGCACTGCAGTGCGTGCATGAAAAAGGACGCTCTCCAGTGTGGGTGCGAATGTGCTTGACGAGGTTGCCTTTTTCTGAAAAGGATGCACCGCAGTGCATGCAGGAAAAAGGACGCTCTCCAGTGTGAGTGCGCAAGTGCTCCTTGAGGTTGCCTTTCCGAGCAAATGCAGCTGGGCACAGGTGACACCGAAAGGGGCGCTCGCCTGTGTGCGTCATAAGGTGCCTTTTCATCCGGTTTTTGAACTTGGTTGCGTAGGTGCACTTCCGGCAGGAATGGAGTTGGCCTTCTACGGATACGAGTGACTGGTAGTGCTCAGTGGATGCCAATGATGAGGAACCTGCAAGGCCACAGACAGAGCATAGGAAGTCAATGAAAACCATGTCTCACAGTAGATGGAACTATTATGTGGCACCATGCAACAAAAAAACAAACAAATGACAGTCACTACACTACTTGAAGAACTAAATAGTAATATGCCTTGTCGAACCACCTGCAACAGCAGTGGCAGCAGCACATATGGAGCATAAGTTCCTCTAATTTCTTACATAAGTATGCTATGCATATTAGGCATACAGCACAAAACCTGCTGACAATACATAGAATTTCGAACGGATGCTACAAGCATCTGTCGATCGCTTTACGCAGCGCGAGTGATGACAGCGCGAGTGATGACGGTCTTAGGGCGCATCAGTATATTTTTAAACCCTGACATAGCTGGGACACCCTGCATATATATATATATATTGTAATGTATAAAAACAGAGAGCTCGTCGTGCCGAAGACGCTCGCGCTAGAGGAGCGAAGTGCAAGAGGAGCAGACGAAGAGAAAGACGAGGAAGCAGAATAGAACAGCCGGCCTGCAGCTAAGGCGCTGTGTCTACGTCTCTCTTCTTTACAATGGCGCAGTCGACAAAAGACAGACACTGAGGGCGTCCTCGCGGGTCATCGGCGCAGCAGGTGCTCCAGTCCAGGGACGCCGTCCACCATTACGCGACCATGGACCCCGCAACCCTTCTGCCGCCGGAAGCACCCATGGGACCCACGCCCACGCAGGGCCTCCTGTTACCACGGAATGGCGCTCACGCTTCCTGTGGTAACACCCCCTCGCCTCGACCTACGTCGGCACATGAGCCGCACAGGGACGCTGTCCAAGCGTCCTCGGACATGGACACCGCCGTCGGGAGGACAGAGCCCGCCGTATTTTCCGCGGCCGCCGACCCTTCTTACCCGAATGCCTCGGTCGGTCAGCTCACCGATGTCATGCGGGCCATGTCGTTGCTCTTCGAGCAACTTAATGTCTTCGGCATGGTAACTCCCGGTGCGGCATCACCATCGCCGAGTGCATGTATGATCCCGGAGTTCCATGCTTTTGAGGACGACGCGATCCTCTGGATCGATAACCTCAACCATCTCGGGACTCAGTATGCCTGGTCGGACCAACAGAAATTCCAGGTGGCCCTCAGCCACCTTGGAGAACGTGCCGTGGCCTGGCATCGCTACCAAGGCGTTAGGCAGAAGACCTGGCAGGAATGGTGTGTCAAGTTCATCGCGGCTTTTGGCCCGCTTCCCCATGTCCATGCCAACAGTCCCTTGAACTACACTACCGAGGAAGCAGCTCAGGAGGGGCGCTACCTCGAGGCTGTGGCTTCGGACTGCAGCTCATCGCCAGAGAGCATCAGGGCCTGCCCTGACGTGCTGATCGGTCCCGGGATTTGTTCTTCGACTCAGCTTTCAACACAAGAGACTGAATTCCAGCCACGGCGCTCGGACCCTGTTTACACTGGTGGTCCTGCCCAGCCGCCATGTGAGTCAGATGCCATGGACCAGCCATCTCTAACCACTTCCATGGCGCCCCCTGAACACCGTGCGCATCATGAAACGTTGTTGTTCGCCGAGGAGCCTCACTCTGACCTGTGTGGAGGTGATGCCGTCCAGGGAACGTGCCAAGGAGGCTCGCGGTCACGCCCCCGGTCGTTGGGGCAGTCATTGGCCGAGCGTGCTGGGGTTCCCGGTTCGCCCTGCGGTGCCCTTCCAGGGGGTGGCAGTGTCTGTGCCGCGGATGAGGCCGCTTTTGTCGGGGACCCGCCACTGCAGCCGGGGTCTGCTCCTGGCTTGGGCGTCGCACCCGCACCCCGGGACTTGGGCGCCTCTCCTTCGGGAGGGTTGTCGTCGGGGTCCGTTGGTTCAGCCTACTTTCAGGAAAATGCTACATCACTTTCAAGGGAAAGACAAGGCACGCGTGAAGGGCCTGCAAAACTGCGCCTTAGCAGCCACTGCCGCCCGCTTCTGTCTTCAGGAGGTCACCCCGTTAAATCGCAGCGTGGCCGAAACCTGCAGCGACCACCACGAGCCAGCCAGTGTCGCCCACCCGAACTTGGTTTGGCGGCTCAACAGGGCTTGCTGCCTTGTGGACAAGAACGACCGCGTCGACACAGTCAATGTCGCCCGCCGGAGCCATTGCTAGCAAGTTTCCGAGTGAGTGCTCGGCGTTTCCGGGACCGCCCGCCACGGAACAGTCAGTGCCGGCCACCAGAGGCTGTCTTCGCAGCTCTCAAAGCCAAGTCGGGGCTACGTCGAAACCGTCCAGCGCGACACAGTCAGTGCCGCCCTCCAGAGACAGTTTCGCCCGTTACTGTCACTCGCAGTCGTGGCCGAGTGTAATGTATAAAAACAGAGAGCTCGCCGTGCCGAAGACGCTCGCGCTAGAGGAGCGAAGTGCAAGAGGAGCAGACGAAGAGAAAGACGAGGAAGCAGAATAGAACAGCCGGCCTGCAGCTAAGGCGCTGTGTCTACGTCTCTTCTTTACAATATATATATATATATATATATAAAGGCAGCACAAATCATTGGTGCTACACACCTACTAATAAGAGTATGGACTCTATCACCATTTTGGATTGCTTCCATAAAATCATACAGATACAACACATGTAACAATGCAACTGATAGATTCTATTCATCAATGTATTTAAATCAGGAGCATACACAACCACCGACCAATAAACAGAAGAGCGTCACCGAAATCAATGTGGCATATTATGAAAGGTATAGAGAAAATTAATCAAAGTGACAATGATGTTAAGTTTAATGGCGGGACTGAGTAATGGCTCACCCAAGTTTATTTTGGAAACTATAGACCCTTTTCATAATTGTAAAGCTACCTTCCCTGCAATGCAGCTCAGCCTACTAATGGCGGCGTAGGCAATCCTACAAAGACCGTGTAGAAGGGCAGTTCGCTTGTGACTGGACATGCAAAATGTCGACTCAGACCTTCCGATACAAACATACACAAAAAACAATCCTTGGTATGTACAACTTCCAATTTTCATAGCATTTCAATCAAGACAGATGTCGCCATGAGTTGGGCAAAAGTAGAGCAGAGAAGTGCACTTGCAAAATATGCAAAGGTCTATTGGTCAGTGGAAAGTGGCATTGTAAGGGAAGAATAAATGACATTAAGCGACCAATGTTTCATTTGACAACCAACTCAAGGAGAGAAATACAAACGATTACAGTGCAAAATCCATCAGAAGGTAAGAATATATTGCCCCTGTACACTGAGTTTGAACATAATGGAGTAACAAGCAAAGCGCCACTGAAAGTAGACTGGTCAAAAGTAGACGATTACAGTGTAAAATCTATCAGAAAGTGAGAATATATTGCCCATATATAATTAGTTTGATCATAATGCAGTGAAAAGCAAAGTGCCACTAATAATTAGTGTGGTCATTTATCAACAAATCTGTTTCTTGGAGCCCCACTTGCAAACGCATGTCCATTGTTGAACAGCCTTGAAAATCAGTAGTATGCAATACCAACTACTTGTCCAAATCAACGTCTTGTAAAGATAAAATTCCATAATTCACATTATTTAAACATAAAACTTTGCAAGTGAAGGCAATGATTTTGAAAGAACATTAGAAGGCTAGCGATTCAGGCAGCAAATACCCGTATTTACTACTTTTACACACAATCAGCAAGTAAATGCGGCTGCATCAGCATCACACTATTCGCATGGTTCAAACTGCAGCACAAGACCACGAACAGGCAAATCATTTCTAACACACTGGTGCAATACATTTCTGCGATGCACGAAGGGTACAAACTTCTTGGATGCTTGAAAGGAGCGATGGGCACATCTGTAATAGCACAGAGATTACTGTTAAGGCGAGCAAAGTTACAGCACACTCGCACATTTCTTTGGCCATCACATAAGCTTGTCCATAACAAAACACTCAAAGAACTTAGTTCTATAGTAGTTTTTCCATTGAGTGATTACTGTTACAGAGGTTAGATAAACGAAACTATTTACATTGTTGATGACACAAGCCCTATTGGGCAATGCATCTCTGAGCATTTCAATTTGGCAAAATAGAAACAAATTTTGTGCTCTGCTATGCAGCAGTACACGAAATGCTTAGACAAGTAAAGCCTCACAGTCAGTACTTCTTTGTTCATCTAAGCAGACAACATTGGCCAGCTGCTCACGACATGAACACGATGGCTACATTGAATGTAGATGCCACAAAAGTGCTTATTTTTCCTAGCACTTGCAGAGCTTATCAAAAGGGTCTTCTTTTAGCCCAAGTAATGACGAAATGCTGCACTACAATTGGGAAAGAGATGAGAGAATGGAGCCTTTGAGGAAATAATGACTGATTCATGGGGCTTCACATCCCAAAACCACAATTCGATTATGAGAGACACTGTAGTGGAGGGCTCCGGAAATTTTGACTACCTGTGGTCCCTTAACGAGCACTGAATTCCCACAATACACACGTGCAAAAGGAAATGAATTACATTGTTGTGAGCAACATACCACTACAGCACTACAATTCTTTTAAGTGTCAATGGTGGCATTTATGATAAGTGAAACTACATCTAAAAAATGTGCCACACTGAGAAACAGAAGAGAACACAAACAAGAAACAAGCGCGAGAATGTGGAAGCAGACCAATTAGGCAAACACACAGAGCTGTAGGACAGCGAAATGGGCAAACCCATGAAGATCCGCAAGAGCCAAGTGGAAGAGGACTCACCAGGAGATGTCATTCCCGGGTACAGTTTTATAAGAAGGAAACCAAGCAAATGGCACTAAAAGTTTTTGTAAGAGTGCATAAGAAGTGCTGTAAAAGTACAAGCATTAACTCTCTAATTAAGGCAACGGCTGCATTCACCCATCACAGTGGGCGTGCCCTGTACGGTACATTGCAGAGCATAATTGAAGTGACAAGGGGGCTCACTCCAAACAAGTTGTTTCGCAAAGGCAATGGCATAACTGATACAAGATACTGCGCTACTTAGACCAATGTAGGTTGCACGAGAGTGTCCTAGATTTCTCCTACTTTGCAAGCTGTCATGGTGTTCAATTTGGTCAGTCAGTTGCATTGCATAAGGCAGCTGCTGGATCTCGGCTCTACTATCCTCCACCTGCGACACAAAAGTATCAGGCAATCAAATGTGTGCCACAAGTGCATGTACGTATCATGAGGGTGCATGCACTTGCTGGGTCACAGCAAATTTTCTACTGCTATCATAATGACAGGGTACACGACAGACACAAATGACAGACGACGTGGCGTGGAAGAATGCATATAAGACGTGTTTGTTCTCCTGAATGGTCTGAGAGGCCTCCAGTTTTGACGGCACTGGAGGAGAGTACTGAAACAGAACTGCAGGTGTTATTACTATCTTGCCATTGCCAATGGCCTCGTGTAACAATAAATCCGTTATCATACCTACACGGGGGCAAAATATTTTCCAACTTGTCATTTTTATTGATTATACTTCATACAACGAACAAGGCAAATGAAGTGGCACTCCCCTAAGCGGAAGCTATGATGAGCAATTGTGCTTTTAACTGACCCTTTTCAATGTGCGCTAAGTTCATCGGCAGGGTGTAATAGAGCATTATCGGTACGACATTTGTCACGAACAAGAGCAAGGTTACTCTATATTCCATTTTTGCTTTCCTCACGCCCAAAGCAGCTTCCCTTTGAGGAGGAAAATAGTAATCATGAGGAGATTAATTGTGGTTCCCTTTCAGCTTGGCCACGCACTGCAGCAAGGTATGTATTAACACAGTAGCATTAGACAGCTCATGTCGCAGATAACTCAGTGCTGCACCACATCCATTGCAGTAATAATGGTCTTGAACTACCCAGTGGTGGGAATGGCTAGGAGTGTTTCGGAGCAGATGGTGTAGCAAGAAAAATGATTACTTGCAGCAGTTGCCCCCAGTTTATAGCAGGTTGCTGAGACAACAAAACAGGATAAGAGCTATTAACAGGTTTTGATACAGATATAAAACAAGTTTAAGTATTGACTAGAATGAATAAATGTTACTTTGACATAACAGCTGCGCTAAAATTAAAACAGAAGTGAACCCGAATGCTTCTTTACAAACAGCAAACAATAAGACATAAAAACAACTCAGCAGAAAAGACATAAAAAAAGCTGATTTTGAAAACCGCCATGCCAAGAAGAATTATGTCACATATAATTACAGCACTAAATACCTTACTGTAAAAGAGGAGTTAATAACAGCAACATATTAAACATTTTGTAACCATACATTCACAGAACATGACGCATACGTAATTATAA
This sequence comes from Hyalomma asiaticum, assembly GCA_013339685.2. Classification (NCBI taxonomy): domain Eukaryota; kingdom Metazoa; phylum Arthropoda; class Arachnida; order Ixodida; family Ixodidae; genus Hyalomma; species Hyalomma asiaticum. Next base: position 30,825,583 of record CM023489.1, read on the forward strand.
CCTCACCATAAGGCAAGATAATTATCCACATGACTTCAACAAATTGAAGTAATACCGCTGTCGCAAAGGACACTTGAGAAATAAATTAAGGCTACTGTGGGGCCCCAGCTGTCAAATAGTTAAAATAATGTACATGGTGTTTTTTGCAAATGCATCCACCATCTAGCGTCATGATAAAGAGCCCTGCTGATTGCAGTGGTACATAAAGTAAGGCCTTCGTGGCTCTCCGGCAAGAAATGTTTACAAAAAGGATAGTAGTGTCTTGCAAGCAACCTCTACAGGCAAAAAATAAGGTTGTGTCGCTTGTACTGGGACATCACAAAGGCAAAAGAGGACGTCCTTGAGGTTCTCAAGGACCAATTAGATGTTCTCGCTCTACTGAAATCCAGAAGTTGGATTTCAGTAGGCGAATAATTGTTAATTGTTCAGAGGCCTTCGCACTTACCTGTGGTTCAACAACTCACTCCCAAAACTGATATGGGAGCTATTTCAAAAACCAACTTGCTAGACTTCCTTTTAGTTGTGGACCCACTGATGTTCGCAGAGCACAGTAGTTTGCTACAGCACTGCAACATATTATATGTGTTGTACAGCTGAAAAGGCTTTTTAGCTAAATAGGATGGCTTTGAGCGAATCGCACTGAGCAAACCATGGTGTTGACAGTACACAGTTGAATGCTTTCTGCCACAGGTACTAGGTGACAAATGATAATAAGGCGAGTGTCATTTCATTTTTTCACATGGCACTGTGCCAACGGCATTAAATCTTAAGACATTAGGAATTCAACGGCATTTTTGTGACCAAGTGGCACATGCATATCTGCCTCAACAAGCTGGGGCAAAATGAAGAAAACATGCAGGACGTGCATATTTTATGCGAACATTTTGATGACTGCTTCTTTTCTCAAGAGGGGGCAAATGAAGGGTAGAAACACGACAAAGGACACCAGCGAAGCTGAAAAGCTCAAAAGCTTTTATGCTTTGATGGAAGCCTCGTTCCCATAAGAGTGGCTCCTTGAAACAATGTTAAGAAAGATAAAAAGAGGGAGATATAGGGTTGTGGTAAGGAAACCATTCTATTTCATGCACCTATAGCAAGGAGCATGGTTGAGCGTCCTCGCAGGGAGCAGAAGTGCAAAAGAAAGAGGAGCTGAAAAAAAAAGGCTTTTTTTGCATAGAGTCGTTCAACCTTTTGTTTTCTTAACACAATTTATAACCGCCAGTGAGAGAGGAAAGCAGTAATGAGGGACCGAAGTGGAGGAAGCTTTTCTTTCTCCTACATGGCCCCTCCTTCCTCCAGTTCACTCTTTTCCAACCCAAACCTTAAAAACACTCTTGACCTTTATGGCTTCTTTGCATGAAGACAGGCCATGTGGCGATTGAGGTTGTCCTTCCGTCCAAAGGATACATTGCAGTAGACACATAAAAAGGGGCACTCCCCAGTGTGTGTGAGCACATGGTTGTTGAGATGGGCTCTTTGGAAAAAGGTTGCGCTGCAGTGAATACACGAAAAGGGTCGCTCTCCTGTGTGGGAGCGTACGTGGACCTTGAGGTCGTTCCGCCGCTTGAATGCAGTTGGACACAGGTGGCATCGAAAGCGGCACTCGGCTTTGTGTACGTAAAGATGCGAGTTCATGTTGCTCTTCGTCTTGGCAACATAGGCACACTGTCGGAAGGAATGCAGCTGGCCTTCTACGGACACGAGTGCATAGTACTCCTCCAGGGGTGTCAAGGACAAGGAACCTGCAAAGCCGGAGAGAGAGCAAAGGGGAGCCAAGGCAGACCATCTGTCACACACTGCACGGAACTGTACTACAGCACCATGCAAGGAAGAACGATTGCTGTACTTAGTGACGTAAATGATAACATGCGTTCCAAAGGCATGGTACCGCAGTGGCAGCAACACGTCTCGCACAGGTTGCCATCCTTCTGTGAGTAAATACCACATCGATAGAGGTGCATCTGAAGACCTGCTGGTAGTACCTAGAATTCAAAGTTTGCTGCAATTTCGTTACTGCACCTAAAGAGCCTACTTTTTTTTCGCATGTGCACCACTTCATTAAATTAATGCTGTCAAACAGTAAAGGGGTTGAAACTGATATACAATTCTTTCGGAAATAAACTGTCCTTCATTTTGCCACTTCATAGGAAATATTGTATGGCAAAATGGATGTCAAAGTTTCATTTTTGCTTTTCGCGCTGAATCTTGGAGGTTAAGGCATCTCAAACCTCCTAAATTTTGTTTACATTCTTTAAATTGGTTTAATCAGATTTTCTTAAGCAAGCTGCGTTAAATCTCTCACTTCTTGAAAACGTAATGCATGTCTTTCTTACCAATAATTATGTAAGCCTTAGCGGGCACCATGAAAGACCTAAAAGATATGCATATTAAAGTACCTCGGGGTGCTGTCACCACACGTATATTCATTTTGCATGTTTCCTACAGTACCGAGTGTCTTCCCCTCACAGAGGTGGTGCTTTTAATGTTGCAAAAAAAAAAAACATGCACCATGACATCAAACATTTCATCTTGTTTTCTTTTCAAAGCATTTGAGCTTCCACAATGACACCACATATGCCAGCAGTTACTGGGCTGATGCGGCCGCACCCCCGCTGTGTGTGCAGCAACTGCGCCTACAAATCAGCTAACCGTAGGTCGCCCATTTGCCTCCTAGCCCATGCCCCTTTAGTGATGCGATTTACTGAAGGAAAACCAAATGCTTTTCAGCTGTATTTTGAAATCAAACTGAGAATTTGTTGAGGAGCGCAGAGGTATAACACCCTGACATGTCCACAGCAGGCTTCAGCACCGTGCAAAGAAAACAGGCGCCGAGAACACGGACACAAGGGAAGAGTGCTGGACATCACGATGCTGGTGATCACCTGCACTGAGGTGAAAATCGAGAGAAAGCTTATCTGTGCTTGCTCAGGAACTATAGAACCACCTGTCAAAAGGGTACACATGCCGTTATAATTTTTTTTCCCTTCTATATTTGCTTTGTATGTTTTGAACGCATCAGAGTAATGTGAGGAACTGGACACATGCTCAAAATGTGCACCCAATGAATTCGCCTGGTCTTCCAGGCTGTCTCCCTCTGCATTTACCAGAGGGAGTGAATAGGTCTGTTGGCATCTCACCTTATTAACTGTGTTCCACACATTAGCCTCATCCGTGTATGAGTTAATACCTGATACTAACTTCTGCCAACTCGTTCTTCGAGCCTGTCGGTGTGTTCTCCGGCCTTGAGACTTTACTTGCTTAAGATTGATGAGGTTCTCTGCAGTGGTGCAACGGCGTAGCAATGCCCATGCCTTGTTTTGATTTTTACGAGCGGCCCGACATTCTTCGTTCCACCAGGGAACGCGGTGTTTGCACGCCACACCACTCACTTCGGGTATAGATTTAGATGCGCCTTCAATTATGGAAGTTGTGAAATGCTCCAACCACAGCATCAATTTCCATCCAAGACACCTCAGCCCATGAAATTCTGCTGGTAAGTGTTCGAAACTTCTTCCAGTCTGCTCCATCTACCTTCGACCGGGGAGCCCTTGGTGGGAGTTCACTTGCTTTTGGTATGCTCAATATTATCGGGAAGTGGTCACTTCCATAATGACTTTTAATGACTTCCCTGTGAAGATCAGGTAACAGAGATGGGGAGAGAATAAGTATTGTTTGTGAGACTATAATAGGTGGGCTCCTTTTTATTGAGAAGACAGGCGCCGGAAGAAAAAATAAACAGTTCAACAAGACGTCCTCGGGAGTCGATGCGAGCATCGCCCCCAAAGGCCGCGGTGTGCATTGAAGTCCCCAAGAACAAGGTATGGCTCGGGTAGCTATCTATTAGGGACTGAAATTCATGTTTGTCTAAGTGATAATGCAAGGGGATGTACAATGAGCAGATGGTAACGAGTTTGTTTCAGACGACAGCTCGAATTGCCACTGCCTCAAGGGTCGTTTGTAGCTGTAATGACTGGCACGCCAGGCTCTTGCCAACTATAATAGCAACACCGCCTGATGATGCGAGAGCATAACTGTGGTCTTTCCGAAACGTACGTATTGGCAGAGAAAACTCTTGCGTTTGGTGTTTAAGTGTTTCCTGAACACACAGCACTTTTTGCTTGTGTTTGTGTAGCAGCTCTTGAATGTCATCGAGGTTGCTAAGGCCTCGGACGTTCCATTGCATAATTTGTGTCTCCATTTTGAATGTAGATTTGTGCTGTGTACGAAATAGAGGTGTTGCTTTATAGTACAGAGCCCTTTTCAGGCCCTGTAAGTGGCTTTTTGCCTTTCTTGGAGCGGTCGAGATGGTCTCGCCGCTCCTTTGGCGCAGACTGCACCATGGACACGGTTGACGTATTCATTTCCTGATCCGGACACATGCTCCTGAGAGCACGAGGAATCTCGATGAAGTCTCGCCCCAGAAGACGAGACCTCTCCGCCCACCATCCCAGAGATCGATGGAGCTACCTTCGAGCTTGGGCTGCGCTGGTTTGCACCAGCGCCAGCAGGGGGCGGAGGGATGGGGCAGCCTTGGCTGCATCCACCTTGGGGACATTAAGCAGTGCTGTGCTTCCGCTCGGCGTAGCGCAGTCTCCTGCCAAAGAATGCTCCGTTGCCCGGAGCCTTAGGGAAACCGGGGTTGTTTGCTGGTTGGGTGGAGTAGACGGTACTATGTACCACCCTGGGGGCACGAGCCACGAGCGGCAGCTTGCTGTGCAGAGGCTGGGCTCGTGGCGGTGACCTATACGACGCTGCCCCCCCATGACGCGCCGTATTAGCATAAGGACTGTTATGAAATGGTGAGCGCCTTTTACGAGCCTCTTTGAAGGAAATGCTTTCTTGAATTTTCAATGTTATGATTTCCTTTTCTCTTTTCTGGGATTCACATGACCTTGAATACGCTGCATGGTCACCTTCACAGTTTGCACAATGGCGTGCATTCACACAGTCATCCGCAGGGTGGCCGTGGGCACCACATTTCGCACATGTGAGATGCCCACGGCAGCTCTGCGAACCGTGCCCATACCTCCGACAGTTGAAGCACCTAGGAGGGTTCGGGATATAATGTCGTACTCGAATTTTAGTGTATCCAGTTTCAATAATTCTAGAAGGACGGTAGATGCAAATGTAACAATCAAGTCTTTGGTTGGGATTTCTTTAACTTCATGTCTGATGACAATTCTTTGAGCACTTACTACTTTCTGTTCTTTCCAGCCATCCTGGAGCTTTTCCACAGCGAGTTCGAGCAGGTTCTCTTCAGAGATGACGCCCCGGACAGTATTGAGAGAACGATGGGGCATGATGGAAATTTGCACATCTCCAAGGCCTGCAAGTTTGGGAAGCTTCTCAACTAGTGATCTGTCTCACACCTCTAGGCATTTTGTTTGCTTGATATCCAGGACCTATTGCTTCTGTAAGACACTGTGCAACGAGGAATGGCAATACGACTCTGACAGGCTTTTCGGGCTTCATGCTGTGCATGACATGGAATTTCGGGAAGATTTGTTTCAGGGGTGAAAAAATCTTAAGTGACTCATCGGTGTGTACAAGCTTTGAAGCAGGACGATCGTTTAATGGAGGAAAAGATGTTCCGTACATAGGAGGAGTTGTGATCTTCCGCAGCGCTGGCGACCACCCACCTCGGAGCCCAACAAAGGGATGCTACAAGTTTGGACTACCTGTAACTTGCACACGCCAGCCGTACACCTCTGCTATAACCTCATGCGCCTAGACCGAGGTTGGCTACTTGCACAACCCTTCCCGCCAGGAAAAGGGGAAGTAAATGGAAGGAAGGAGAAGACAGGACAGACTGAAAGTAAGAGGGAAAGACAAAAATGTGAGGAGAGTGAGAGACAGGAAAAGGCGACTGCCGATTTCCCCTGGGTGGATCAGCCCAGGGTTGCCGTCTACGTGCAACTGGGGCCAAAGGGGTGTGTTGCCGCCGCCAGGGGGCCTTGAAGGTCCAAACACCCAGCATTAACTCAACCCCCAGGATCCCCTTTTCCCCGGACACGGCTCAGCCATGCATGGCGAGCCATGGGAGGGGGCCGTAACCCCTCCCCCGTTGGCTCGGGTCCGTGGTGTTGCCACACACCAAACGCCTGCTCACGCAGACGCCCCTGCGGGGAAGATATTCTGCCTCTACTTCGTGGAAGCTGTATCTTATGTAGGCATAACAGTGAATAAATACATTTAATGCTCAAGGCCCGGCATATGAATATTAGTGAAAATGTTTGCGTAAGTTCGCGTTTGATTAGTTTATAAAGAGAAGAAAGAGAATGTCCCAACAGTTGTCCCTCCCACGCAGAAAGGCATGGGCACCCGCTTGACAGGTGGTGCTACCACTCCACAACAAGCTGTCTCTCTTCCAACTTTCACGCCTCAGTATTTTTCTTCAGTTCTTTTCAGTGCTTCAGTACTTTTCTTCAGTGTTCAAGGCCTGGCATACGAATATTAGTGGAAAGGCTTGCATAAGTTCACATTTGATTAGCTTATAAAGAGAACAGATAGAACGTCCTAACAGTTATCTCTCACGCAGAGAGGCATGGGCACCCGTTTGACAGGTGCTGCTACCACTCCTGAACAAGCTGTGTCTTCCACCTTTCACGCCTCAGTACTTTTCTTCATTTGATGGACGGCGGGAGTGCTGTCAACACCTCTTCCCTTGCGCCCATGTCTCACATGCTTTTCTTTACATTATTAACCCCTGAGAACTCACTCAGATTTATGTCTTTTTAAAGTTTCACTGGCAGCACTTCCTGGCTATGTTTGATTCAAAAATGCTGCAGGACCCCTCTAAATGCCTTGCGTTTTTGACGAAAGCCTTGTTCTTGCGTACGTGGCTCATGGAGGCAGGCTTAGGACAGAGACGTGGCTGCAGTGTTCAAAGACAGTGAAAGGCTTGCACATCAACGTACCGTATTTACCTGCATAATTTGCGCACCCCTAATATTTAGCCAGCTTTGCAAAAAAAAATTTCCTCGCATATTTTGCGCTCCCCGTTCTTAGCTCGCCGGCGCCCACGCACGGGCAGACTTTGAACCGCCGCGTGGCCGCGCCCCTCGCTGAGCAGGCAAGCGCAGGAGAGCGCAGTCATACGCAAAAGGAGCTGCCAGCGCGATACCCCTTTTTCCGATTCTTTTCTCCAGAAGCACCCAAAGCCCAAAGTACGGTCGCTAGAATAAAAGCGTGCGAGTGGGGCGATGAAAACGGCTGAAGCAGAGATCAAACGCTGGATTCGGTCAACTGATTTCACGTTGATGCCCGGAGTCTCGGAAAACAGATTATCAAAAACAGCTTTCGTCAAATCGGATGTAGATTCGCCAGGCCCACCTCAGGTATTCCGAATACCAACAAGTTATTTCGCCTAGACTTGTTCTCTCATTCAGTCAATTTGTCTGCCTGCTGGTGAACAAGAGATTCCAGGCTATTGATACGTTTGCCCATTTCTTCGATGACCTCTAAGTAACCCGCAAGCTTGTCGCTTTTAGAAGTCAAGTCTGAAATATCCTGCCTCGTAGCATCCATCTTAGCGTCTGACGCCGCCTGATTTTCTAAGATTTTCTCTAGCATCTGCGCTGTGCTTGGTCCAGGATTTTTCTCGACATCACCTGACGTCAAGAGCATCAAGACCGCAGACCAACAATCAATCACACAAGCAACACAAGCAGCCGGGCACGACAATATTAACAAAAATTGGTTGTTCGTTCGTAAGCATGCAGTATTGTAATGGTAACGAACCTGCAAAAACAGTATTGCCGGTTTAGGCATCTTGCCTGTAGGCCTTTCACCGTGCCCAGTGAAGCTGCCTCTGATGCGTTCGTCCTTTTGTAGCTGGTCCACCGATGACGTCACTCCCCTTGACAGGCAATCCTCCCACTTTGTGCGCACGGTTCCAATGGCCTGATGATCGACGAAGACAAGCGAAGCATCGATGCTGCCCATCGATGTTGAAGCACCGAAAATCCACGGCAAGATCTGCAAAAACAGTATTGCCAGTTTAGGCATCTTGTCTGTAGGCCTTTCGCCGTGCCCAGTGAAGCTGCCTCTGATGCGTTCGTCCTTTTGTAGCTGGTCCACCGATGACGTCACTCCCTTTGATAGGCGATCCTCCAATGTTGTGCGCACGGTTCCAATGGCCTGATGATCGATGAAGACAGGCGAAGCATCGATGCTGCCCATCGACAATATTCAATATGACAAGTAAAAAAACATGCTCACACATATGTGACACTCCTATATTCGTCACGATTCAAACTGAAACTAAACAGCACAAACCGGCCTGTCATTTCTAGAAGAGTGCACTAGTGCAATCAAATTCTGGAATTGCGCAAAGTATGAAAATGTCTTGGATACCATAGCAGGAATCAAAAAACTTCAAGCTGCACGCAGCTATTAAAGCCACTAGAAACTCTCATACTAAACACACACACATTTGGCACCAAATAAACTTACCCTTAAGACATTAGGAGCAAGCGCTTTCTACCCTTATTCCCAAGCCAGGCAAACAAACAAGCCTCAACATCTTAAGACCGATCTCTCTCACATCATGTGTCAGCAAGGTGATGGAACACGCGTTCCTCAACCGCATTAACAATCACCTTGAGGACATTGGAGCCTATCCACACAGCATGCTGGGCTTCCGGGATCGTCTGTCAACGCAGGACGTTATGCTCCAGATCAAAAACCAAGTCTTAGACGATAGAACCCAAAATACTAAAGCCATCCTCGGCCTGGACCTGGAAAAGGCTCTTGACAACGTCAAACATGCAGTCATCCTCGCCCAGATACAAAGCCTGAACCTAGGAGAGAGGTCCTCCAATTATGTAAGGGACTTCCTGACCAACCGCAAGGCTACCCTCGTGGCGGGCGACATCCAAACGGAAGAGCGGACACTGGGCAGTGAAGGGGCCTCCCCAAGGATCTGTAATCTCTCCAATGCTCTTCAACCTCATCATGCTGGGCCTTCAGCCAAAACTCCAAGAGGCTGACGATATCCAGCACTCCATCTACGCGGACGATATCACCATACGGACAACGAAGGGCAGTGACGGCCAGATAGAAACAAGGCTACAAGAAGCGATAACCAAAGTTGATGAGGACTACCTCAAAGACACGGGTCTCCGTTGTTCACTCAACAAGTCCAAATTACTACTGTATCGTCCTACCCTGAAAGGCCGTCCGCCGAAGGGATACAACCACTGCAGAAGCTACGAAGACATCGAACTGCGTACACAGGACAGAGGAATTATTGCAAAGGTCAACAGGATTAAATTCCTCGGAATGATTATAGAGGCCAGTGGTGTCAATGGGGAAACCATCGGAAAATTAACTTCTAAGGGCTTAATCCGGAGGATCACAAGCAAAAGAGCTGGGATGAGAGAGGAAAGCATAATCCGCCTCATACACTCTTTCGTGATCAACCACATTGCATAAGTGGCAAGCTTCCATAATTGGACCATGGCTGAATGAAATAAGATCGACACCCTTATACGGAAAGCCTACAAAGGAGCACTGGGCCTACCCGAGTCCACGAGTACGGACCTACTGTCGCAATTGGGGTGTACAATACCTTGGAAGAAATCGCTGAGGCCCAGAGAATATCTCAACTGGAGTGCCTCACTGTCACCGAAGCTGGACGAAGTATCCTTGATAAACTAGGTATCACCTACCACAGCCAGCATGGCCCGAAAGTTCAGCACCCGCGTCTAATCAGAGACAGCGTCCGGGTCCAAAATACACCTAGAAACGTTCACCCAACCTACAACCAAGGTAGAAGGAAAGCCAGAGCAAGGGCCCTGATGCGCTCTTATGACAACGGGGAGGAAGCACGGTTTGTCGACGCTGCTGTGTACAAAAATCGACAGGCCTTTTCAGCGGTGGTCATAGACGCTAACTCTCAGATCAAAAGCGCCTGCAGCATTAACTCGGAGCACTCAGAGGTCACAGAGGAAGTGGCCATTGCCCTAGCCATAGCCGACAAAGGCGTTCATATTGTGCTCAGCGACTACCAAGCAGTAATCCGTAATTTCGCCAAAGGCAGGATATCGATTACAGTGTACAACATTATTAGAAATTTGGATAGACCTAAAGACCCCAGCTCGCTCGCATGGTTCCCCGCACACTTTACTTCGGAGGGAGGAGCACCCCCCAACCTTAACGAGGTAGCCCACAATCTCGCACACGACTGACCGACCATGCAAATTTGGGCAACAGCGGGGGAGACGGGTTGAGCGAGACCGTATGACTAGGTATAATGATATTACGAAAATGTATTCTAACTCGAGAACAACGCTTCCACCATGGCACACCAAGCTTAACAGGGCACAGGCAGTTGCTTGGCGCCAGATCCAAACAAATTCTTACCCCAACCCAGTCCAATTAAACAGGATCTTCCCGGAGGTATATATACCACAAATATGTGCGAAATCTGCAAATTGGCTCCGGGCACGCTAAATCAGATGTTATGGGAGATTATAGGCGATAAGACAGCCGCTAGACCCGAGACTCTTCCGTCTAGGTGGACCACCGCTCTGCGCAGCTCCACCCTTGACGACCATCTTTGGGCTGTCCAGCAGGCTCGCGAGGCAGCGCTTAGGCAAAACCTCACCGTCGCCTCGGGGGAGACTTAGGGCCGATCGTTTTAAACCCAGCAGGACCAAATAAAGGTTGTTCACCACCACCACCAAGCAATTTCTATGGCAGCTCTGCCATAGATTGATTAGTCGTGCAAAGTTAGTTACAAACAATCACATCATTCATCACGCAAGCTCTGGAGGGCGATAAAAATTTGAGACCTCCAAGTTTCGTAAAATAAACGTTTATTCACTCACCCTCCAAGTTGAGGGGAACTGTACAGTACAAATACAATACAGATGCTGTGCAGCATCGTGCACAGTTGGAATGCTCAGACAAGCAATTCACAGTGATCTGCATTCATTCCTCCCTTTTGGGAGACAACTCAGACTAGCTCTTCCAAATAATGCAACGGTAAATATCAAACGACGGTCACATTGGACATTATATGCACTGAAAAAAAGAGTACTGACAATTTTTCTTTCCTCTTTTTGCTGGACTCATCAAAAATACGAAAACACGTTCCTAGAGCCGAGGTAACAATGAGCTGCTGGTGTTCGATAAACACAAACACAAGGTTCAAGTCATTATGGGAATGCATTCTAACCATAATACTTATACAACAATGCAATTCTCTTCCTGTAGCCACATAGAGTTAATTTTGAACGTTAATGGTGGTGTTTTACCAATGAAATAAGAAGAGATGATAGAAAATGACTTTGAAAATGAAATGCGAGTGCAAAAACATAACCTCAAAGTCTGTGCAGCAAACACAACGCAGTGACAGTATAAGTTTGAGGTGCATTTTTCTAAAAGGCTGTCATACTCTTTCAGGTTGCCCACTTCATGTGCTGCCCACAGAAAGCACACGGTGGGAAAATTCAGCTCGGTTCAGTCTCTGTGTGAATGACGTGGCACGAATCTCCAGCTACTTTTCCATCTCTGATGGAAAAGAACGTTTTGATACAGCATGGCACAACACAAGGAGAAGCTAACATTACACATATGTGCTTTGGTCTCCTACGAAGCTGTTGCATGTGCATCCATCAGTGGAATTTTTCAGGCACCTCCCACAAAGATGTGTAATGTTTCTTGTACAAACCTCACGGAGGCAAGCAGCAACGTCGACACAGAAGGCTTTTTGCCTCAATAAATGATAGAAAGATGAAGCTCAAATCATATACGTACGTATCTTTGAGCGTTGATTTGATTTGTGATATGTTTCATAGAAAGGAGGGAAGATGAAGGGGAGAAAGACAATAAAACACACTAACCAAAGCGAAAGGCTTAAGGCTCCCACTAACACTTTTCCAAGTAATCCTCTAATGACTTCCCCAAAGGAGAGCATAGCCACTCGAATCACCAGCTAAGATGTTTTTTCATGTCACTTAGGTATTAGTGGACTTAGAGCGCCAAGATGGAGGGTAGTTCCACCTTCCGAGTGCATCCTTTCTCCCATCGTCTCGATGAATGAACTGGAAGCTAAATACAATGGAGCGAAAAATGCGCGATCTACAAACATGTGCCATGACATCAAACATTATATCTCGTTTTCTTTTCAATGTATTCATGCTTCCACAATGACACCACATATGCCAGCAGTTACCGGGCAGATGTGGCTCCACCCAACCGTGTGTGCAGCAACTGCACCTACAAATCAGCTAACGGTAGGTCGCCCATTTCCCTCCTAGCCCATGACCGTGCAATGATGCGATTTGGTGAAGGAAAACAAAATGCTTTTCAGCCGTATTTTGAAATCAAATTGAGAATTTGTTGAGGAGCGCAGAGGTATAACTCGCTGACATGTCCACAGCAGGCTTCAGCACAGTGCAAAGAAAACAGGCACCGAGAACACGGACACAAGGCAAAAATAGTGGACATCACGATGTTGGGGACTACCTGCTCTGAGGTGAAAATCAAGAGACAACTTATCTGTGCATGCTCAGGAACAGTAGCACCACCTGTCAAAAGGGTTCACATGTCGGTCTACTAGAGATACAACTCTTACGGCATTCTACCTCTACTTCGTGTAAACTGCATCTTAGGTTGGCATAACAGTGAAGAAACAGATTTATTGCTACACGCCTGGCATACGTATATTAGTGGAAATGCTTCTATAGTGCTTTCACTGCTTCCATTGATCAGCTTATAAAGAGAAGAGATAGACTGTCATAACAGTTGTCTCTCAAGTAGAAAGGCATTAGTACCCGTTTGACAGGTGTTGCTACCACTTTTGAAGACGTTGTGTGTCTTCCATCTTTCCCACTCAGTACTTTTCTTCATTTTGATAGATGGCAGACATGTTATCAACTCCTCTTCCCTTGCGCCCATGCATTGCATGCTTTTCTTTGCATTATTAGCCCCTGCGAACTTGCTGAGCTTTCTGTCCCATTAAAGTTTCAATGGCAGTATTTTCTGGCTATGTTTGAAAATGCGGCAAAGCCCCTCCAAATGAGTTTTATGTTTGACGAAAGATTTGTTGTTGTGTACACGACTCGTGGAGGCGGACTTAGGACAGAGAGATGTGGCTGCAGTATTGAAAGACAGTGAAAGGCTTGCACATCCAAGCACTACCGCTTTTTGTTTTCCCGACTACATCTTCAACCACGAGAAGGAGACGCAAAGAGCAATTAGGTACCGAAGTTGAGGCAAGTGTTTCCGAATCCTGTATGCCCTCTTTAATGAACTAATACCCTGATGAACAACCAACACCATCCAGAAAAAAAAAGGAAAAAGGTTGGTCTCTTGACCTTATGGCTTTACTTTAGCATGAAGACACGACACGTGCTTGTTCAGGTGATGACGCAGTCTAAAGGTTGCGCTGCAGATGTGACATGAAAAAGGACGCTCTCCCGTGTGGGTGCGCATGTGGTACTTGAGGTTGCATTTCACATTAAAGGATGCACCGCAGTGCGTGCAGGAAAAAGGACGCTCTCCAGTGTGAATGCGCAAGTGGTCCTCGAGGTTGCTTTTCCAAGCAAATGCAGGCTGGGCACAGGTGGCAGCGAAAGGGGCGCTCGCCTGTGTGCGTCACAAGGTGCCTTTTCATGGTGCTCTTGAACTTGGTCACATAGGTGCACTTCTGGCAGGAATGGAGTTGGCCTTCTACGGACACGAGTGAATGGTAGTGCTCAGGGGATGCCAATGACGAGGAACCTGCAAGGCCACAAGGAAAGTATCAGAAAACAATGCAAACCATGTGTCCCATTATGCTTGCAACTTCACTGACAGGGTTCGTACAGGTTCCCCAGAGAAAAATTCAAGGACTTTTCAAGGACCTTTGACAAAAATTAAGGAACACTATTGTTGTTCACAGTGCTGCACAAAACAAAGGATATTCTGTTCACTTATTGCACAGTTTCACTAGACTAGAAGTTCTGAAGCTCAGGGTAGGTCTTTCAATATTCTTTTTCTATTTGCATCTTAATGCTCATTGTGGCCATCAGTAGCCGAAGCCGAAGCAAGCCAGATAAGAAAAAATGACGCAGTGGGCGTGCACATGCCTCGATCCATAGAGTACAGGCGTTTTGACAGTGTTTGACTTTGCGATCGCGGCGTCGCGGAACGCGATATCCGGTGAACTTTGTCCCAGACACGTTCGCATGCCGTGAATTGCAAGTAGTACAATCGGACCCTGTGAAAATCCCCAAAATTCCAGCGTTTTCAAGGAATTGCACGAAATTCCAGGACTTTCAAGGTCTCGAAAAAATGAAATTTTCGATTTCAAGGGTTTTCCAGGATTTCAAGGACCTGTGCGCACCATGACTGAAGTGTCAGGCAAGGGAGAATGAATTCTGCATTCATTAGCGAAGTAAAAATTAATATGACTTCTCAAATGACATATTACATCAGTGGTAACAGAGGAGATCTCGCTCAAGGTACTGCCTTTTTGCAGTGTAAATGTACAATACCTACAGCATGAAAGAAACCTGCTGCTAACACACAGAATGCAGATTTGTCTGCAATTCGATGCTTTATCTATAGAGCCAAGTTATTATGCACGTGAACATTTATTAAGGACTGAGCTGTTTGAACAGTCATTCCTTTGTTTCCTTAGCATGGAGCTACACAGTGACGGACAGCTAGAGTACCTCAACACATGAAGGATATCGGATATAAAGGATCAAGGGATATCAATACAAAACAACATCCGAATTTCTGAAGGTTAGAATCGCATCACTAGGCATGGCAAAGAAAAATACACATATTTTATACACTGCATAAAGCATTGTTTCTACCTTGATATTAGGAAAGTATGCACATTTTCTGGACCTCTGTTGTATTGCTTCCAAGAAAGCATAAGAATAACAAAGGCTATTAAGGGTAGTACCTAATTCACGAATTATCTTTTAGAAACGAACCACACATACACTAGATATTCCACTTCATCACTATATGCGGCTCTTCAAAAGGAATGAATCCGATGCCCACACATTGAACTCACATTCACAATGCCAAAAAGGTGTGCCTAAATGAGGTTTTTTTCAACACACACCCCGACAATATTCTACACTGCAAATAAAATTCATACACTTGACAAGGCGCTGTATGCATTCCAGGCACCAAAGCCTTCATATCAGAAGCAAACCATATGAACCCTGTGAAAATGAAGTAAATTAACATGCTATAAAATACAAGGTATAGCAAAGAACTATTACATGTGAGAATGATGCCATGTTTGGAGGTGGCAGTAAATAAAGGGACATTAAGGTTTATCTAGGAAAGTACTGCCCATGAGATGGTTGCCACATAAAAAAGAAAGTAAATGACATCAAGCAGTCAAAATTTTTTATTCAAGAGTGCACCAGAAGGAATGCAAACAATCACAGTGTGAAATGGATAATAAGTTAGGAAATTATTGCACTGTATACTTAGTGTAAACATATTGCAGCAGAAAAGGAATAACCACTAAAAGGTAGCTTGGTAACCTATAAAATTGTTTCAGTCAGCTATTGTGCAAGAACATGGCATGGTTGAACAAACTAGGAAAATCTCAAGCATTGAATACGAACTACTTAATGCAAACCAGTGCTCCTTTGTAAGGATATAAATACTACATACCTGAGCTGAAACATGAAATGATGCAACGAAATCTGTTACATTATAACAACTTCGAATTGCTCAAAAGCCAAACAAATATCCCATTTTACAATATTCAATATGACAAGTTAAAAAACATGCTCACATATATGTGACACTCCCATATTCGTCACGATTCAAACTGCAACTAAAGAGCACAAACCAGCCTGTCATTCATGGTACTATACACTGGTGCAATCAAATTCTGGAACAGCCCAAAGTATGAAAACGTCTTGGATACCATAGCAGAAATAAAAAAACTTAAAATTGCACGCAGCTTGCTATTAAGCCACTAGAAATGCTCATAGTAAACACACACACATTTGGCAGCAAATAAACTTACCCTTAACAATACATTTGGAGAAAACAATTTCTATGGCAGCTCTGCCATAGAGTGATTAGTCGTCCAAAGTTAATTAGAAGCAATCTTATCATTCATCAGGCAAGCTCTAGTGGGTGATAAAAATTTGAGAACTTCAATTTGAGGGGAAATATTCAGTAGAAATACAGTACAGAGGCTGTGCAGCGTCATGCACAATTCGAATGCTCAGACAAGTAATTCGCACTGGTCTACATTCATTCTTCCCTTTTAGGAGACAATTCTGACTAGCTCTTTCAAATAGTACAAAGGCAGGAATCAAACGATGGTCACATTGGACATTAATTGCAATGAAAAAGGGCACTGACAATTTTTTTCCCTCTTTTTTGCTGGACTTATCAAAAATACCTTCCTTGAGCCCAAACTAGAAGAGAAGCTCAGGGGAAGATGGATGCTTGAATCGATGAACAAATCGCAAGGTACGATTTAAAACAGGGAATGTCGCGGGAGCCAACGTTTCGACAAGCGGACTTGTCTTCGTCAGGGCGGCCCTGACGAAGACAAGTCCGCTTGTCGAAACGTTGGCTCCTGCGACATTCCCTGTTTTAAATCGTACCTTGCGATTTGTTCATCGGTTCCTTGAGCCCAAGTAACAATGAACTGCTGATGTTCAAGTGAAACACAGACACAAGTTTCAAGTCATTACGTAAATACCTTCTGGCCATAGTAATTATACAACAATGCAATTTTTGCAAATTTTAATGTTACTGATGGTTATTTCCCAACTCAATAAAGAGAGATGACTGGAAATAACTATGAAAATGAAATGGGAGTGCAAAAAAACATAACCTCAAAGCCTGTGCCGGACACAGAACGCAGTCACAGTGTAAGCTTGAGGTGCATTTTTCTAGTATCTTTCCCACCTCAGTACTTTTCTTCAGTTGACAGATGGCAGGCCTGTTATCAAGTCCTCTTCCCCTGCGCCCATGTCCTGCATGGCTTCCTTTACATTATTAGCCCCTGAGAACTCGCTCAGGTTTAAGTCCTTTTGAAGTTTCATTGGCAGCATTTTCTGGCTATGTTCAAGCAATGCTGCACGGCTTACGTAAATGCCTGGCATGTATGACGAAAGCCTGGTTCATGAGCTATGGATCATGGGGGATGCTTAGGACAGAGAGAGACGTGGCTGTGGTGTTGAAAGACAGTGAAAGGCTTGCACATCAAAGTAGTACTGGTTTTTGTTTTCCTAATTACATCTCCAGCGCCAGAAGGAGATGTAAAGAGCAATGAAGTACTGAAGCTGAGGAAAGCTTTTCTGAATCCTGTATGCCCTATGTAATGAACTATACTCTGATGAACAAACAACTCCCTCCAGAAATAAAGATTGGTCTCTTGATTTTATGGCTTTACTTTAGCATGAAGATGGGACATGTGGTAGTTCAGGTGGTGATGCCGTCTAAAGGTTGCACTGCAGATGACACATGAAAAAGGACGCTCTCCAGTGTGACTGCGCATGTGCTTCAGGAGGTTGCCTTTGTCTGAAAAGGACGCACTGCAGTGCATGCAGGAAAAAGGACGCTTTCCAGTGTGAGTGCGCACGTGCTTCACGAGGTTGAAATTCAGACTAAATGCAGCTGGGCACAGGTGGCACCGAAACGGGCGCTCGCCTGTGTGCGTCATAAGGTGCCTTTTCATCCGGTTTTTGAACTTGGTTGCATAGGCGCACTTCCGGCAGGAATGGAGTTTGCCTTCTGTGGACACAAGTGACTCGTAGTGCTCAGTGGATGCCAATGATGAGGAACCTGCAAGGCCACAGACAGAGCATAGGAAGTCAATGAAGACCATGTCTCACAGTAGATGGAACTATTATATGGCACCATGCAACAAAAAAAGCAAGCAAATGACAGTCACTACACTACTTGAAGAAGTAAATGATAATATGCCTTCTCAAACCACCCGCAACAGTAGTGGCAGCAGCACATGTGGAGCACAAGTTCCTCTAATTTCTTACATAAGTATGCTATGCATATTAGGCGAACAGCACAAAACCTGCTGACAATACATAGAATTTCGAACGGATGCTACAAGCATCTGTCGATCGCTTTACGCAGCGCGAGTGATGACGGTTGCCGATTTAGATCGGACGACCACGACCTGCTTCACAGTCCCATTGCTTTTAATCGGCGGTACACACGGCTGAATGCGATGTTACTTCGTACGCGGGAAAGTTTGTGAGCACTCAGATTGCAGCGAGGACGCCGCTACGTCACGTGGTATTTTTTTCATTTCGCAGGCACATGCAACAATCTGGAAAACACTAATTATGAATAAACAGAATGTTAGAAACATTTTGACTGGGCGTTTGACAGACCACTCTACAGTTTTTATATAGGAATTATTTGCCTAACTTTCTTGTTTCTGAAGTTAAGTAATATTGCCGAGTTAACCAATTAACCGGAACACAAAGAATAGTCTGACACACTCCATATGACAGTAAGAAAAATGCATTTGGTTGCGTTGTCCTAGGGCGCATCAGTATATTTTTAAACCCTGACATAGCTGGGACACCCTGCATACATATATATATACAGGGTGTCCCAGCTATCTTTAGCCAGGGTTTAAAAATATGCCGATGCACGCTAAGACAACGCGACCAAGCGCATTTTTCTTACTATCGTATGGAGTGAGTCACTATTTTTTCTGTTCCACTTAATTGGTTACTTAGGCGAGATTAATTAATTAATTTCAGAAGCAACGAAGTTAGGTAAATAATTTCTAGGGAGAACTTGTAGAGTAGCCTGTCAAATGCCCAATTAAAAATTTTCCAGATTTCTATCTATTCGTAACTAGTGTTTTCCAGCTTGCTGCAGATGCCCGCAAAATACAAAAAATGCCACGTGACATCGCGGCTTGCGCGCTGCTATTCCAGTGCTCTCAAACTTTCCGCGTACGAACTAACACCGCATTTAGCCGGGCATACCGCCTATTAAAAGCGACAGGGCTGTGAAAAAGGCGGTGGTCGTCCTATCTATATCAGCAACCGTCATCGCTAGTGCTGCACGCGTCCCGTCAATCGCTTTACGCAGCGCTAGCGATGACAGTTGCTGATTTAGATCGGACAACCACCGCCTTTTTCACAGCCCTGTCGCTTTTAATAAGCGGTACGCCCGGCTAAATGCGGTGTTAGTTCGTACGTGGAAAGTTTGAGAGCACTGGAATCGCGGCCCACAAGCCGCGATGTCACGTGGTACCTTTTGTATTTCGCGGGCATCTGCAGCAAGCTCAAAAACACTAATTACGAATAGATAGAAATCTGGAAAATTTTTTAATTGGGCATTTGACAGACCACTGTACAAGTTTTCCATAGGAATTATTTACCTAATTTTGTTGCTTCCGAAATTAATTAATCTCGCCTAATTAACCAATTATGTGGAACAGAAAAAATAGTCTGACTCACTCCATACGATAGTAAGAAAAATGCGCTTGGTCGCGTTGTCTTAGGGTGCATCGGCATATTTTTAAACCCTGGCTAAAGATAACTGGGACACCCTGTGTGTGTATGTGTGTGTGTGTGTGTGTGTGTATATATATATATATATATATATATATGTAATGTACAATAACCAACAGCTCGCTGTGTCTAGGCCGCTCGCGCTAGGCGCGCAGGGAAACGACGAGGCGAAGCAGAGAAAGAAGAGGTCAGAATAGAACAGCCGGCCTGCCGCTAAGGCGCTGTGTCTACGTCCCTTCCTTTATCACAATATATATATATATATGTATGCAGGGTTGTTGCTACACACCTACTAACAAGAGTATGGACATATATCTCGATCACCATTTTGGATTGCTTCCATAAAATCATACAGATACAACACATGTAACAATGCAACTAATAGATTCTACTCATCAATGTATTTAAATCAGGAGCATACACAACCACTGACCAATAAACAGAAGAACGTTACCTAAATCAATGTGGCATATTATGAAAGCTATAGAGAAAATTAATCAAAGTGACAATGATGTTAAGTTTAATGGCGGGACTGAGTAATGGCTCACCCAAGTTTATTTTGGAAAATATAGACCCTTGCCATAATTGTAAAGCTACCTTCCCTGCGATGCAGCTCGGCCTACTAATGGCGGCGTAGGCAATTCTGCAAAGAGCGTGTAGAAGCGCAGTTCGCTTGCGACTGGGCATGCAAAATGTCGACTCAGACCTTCCGATACAAACATGCACAAAAAACAATCCTTGGTATGTACAACTTCCAATTTTCATAGCATTTCAATCAAGACAGATGTCGCCATGAGTTGGGCAAAAGTACAGTGCAGAGAAGCGCACTTGCAAAATATGCAAAGGTCTATTGGTCAGTGGAAAGTGGCATTGTAAGGGAAGAACAAATGACATTAAGCGACCAATGTTTCATTTGACAGCCAACTCAAGGAGAGAAATACAGACGATTACAGTGCAAAATCCATCAGAAAGTAAGAATATATTGCCCCTGTACACTGAGTTTGAACATAATGGAGTAACAAGCAAAGCGCCACTGAAAGTAGACTGGTCAAAGGTAGACTATTACAGTGTAAAATCTATCAGAAAGTGAGAATATATTGCCCCTATATAATTAATTTGATCATAATGCAGTGAAAAGCAAAATGACACTACTAATTAGTATGGTTTATTTATCAACAAAGCTGTTTCTTGGAGCACCACTTGTAAACACATGTCCATTGTTGAACAGCCTTGAAAAATCAGTAGTATGCAATACCACCTACTTGTCCAAATCAACCTTTTGTAAAAATGAAAATTCCATAATTTGCATAATTTAAACATAAAACACTGCAAGTGAACACACTGATATTGAAATAACATTAGAAGGCTAGCGATTCAAGCAGCAAATACCCGTATTTACTACTTTCACACACAATCAGCAAGTAAATAGCTGCATCAGCATCACACTATTTGCATGGTTCAAACTGCAGCACAAGACCACAAACAGGCAAATCATTTCTAACACACTGGTGCAATACATTTCTGCGATGCACGAATGGTACAAACTTCTTGGATGCTTGAAAGGAGCGAAGGGCACATCTGTAATAGCACAGAGATTACTGTTAAGGTGAGCAAAGTTACAGCACACTCACACATTTCTTTGGCCATCACATAAGCTTGTCCATAACAAAACACTCAAAGAACTTAGTTCTATAGTAGTTTTTCCATTGAGTGATTACTGTTACAGAGGTTAGATAATCGAAACTATTTACATTGTTGAAGACACAAGTCCTATTGGGCAATGCATCTCTGAGCATTTCAATTTGGCAAAATAGAAACAAATTTTTTGCTCTGCTATGGAGCAGTACACGAAATGCTTAGACAAGTAAAGCCTCACAGTCAGTACTTCTTTGTTCATCTAAGCAGACAACATTGGCCAGCTGCTCACGGCATGAAAACGATGGCTACATTGAATGTAGATGCCACAAAAGTGCTCATTTTTCCTAGCACTTGCAGAGCTTATCAAAAGGGTCTTCTTTTAGCCCAAGTAATGACGAAATGCTGCACAACAATTGGGAAAGAGATGAGAGAATGGAGCCTTTGAGGAAATAATGACTGATTGATTCATGGGGCTTCACATCCCAAAACCACAATTCGATTATGAGAGACACTGTAGTGGAGGGCTCCGGAAATTTTGACTACCTGTGGTCCCTTAACGAGCACTGAATTCCCACAATACACACGTGCAAAAGGAAATGAATTACATTGTTGTGGGCAACATACCACTACAGCACTACAATTCTTTTAAGTGTCAATGGTGGCATTTATGATAAGTGAAACTACATCTAAAAAATGTGCCACACTGAGAAACAGAAGAGAAGACAAACAAGAAACAAGCGTGAGAATGTGGAAGCACACCAATTAGGCAAACATAGAGAGCTGTAGGAGAGCGAATTGGGCAAACCCATGAAAATCCGTGAGAGCCAAGTGGAAGAGGACTCACGAGGAGATGTCATTCCCGGGTACACTTTTATAAGAAGGAAACCAAGCAATTGGCACTGAAAGCTTTTGGAAGAGTGCATAGGAAGTGCAGTAAAAGTACAAGCAATTAAGGCAACAGCTGCATTTACCGATGTCAGTGGGCGTGCCCTGTAAAGGGGCTTACTCCAAACAAGCTATTTCGCAGAGGCAATGGCATGACTGAATGGCATACTGCGCTACTTAGACCAATGCACGTGCACAAGAGTGTCCTAGATTTCTACCTTGCAAGCTCTCTGGTTGTTCAGTTTGGTCAGTCAGTTGCACAGGGGTGAGACAGCAGAAACAGACTTGGGAGCAATTTTCGGAGCAGCGAAATCTTCATTTTGGAGCAGGAGAACCTTGATTTGGAGCAGCTCACAACACTTAATATGATGTCTCAAAAAGTCAAATTTGGAGCAGCCCAGGCAGTAAAGTATCTTTTTCACAACCAAGGGTCTGTACAAATCTCAAATTAAAAAAAAATTCTCACTGCACCAAAATTGTCAACACACAATAGCCTTCTAGTTAAGACCACTCGCATGATTTCGTGAACTACTGCTTTGACGTTTTGTAGATTTTCTTATTTAGCTTATGAAGGATCCTTAGCACTTCTTGTAGGTTAATGTGTGTTCTCTTTTACCAGGAGAGTCTGATCACTGGATTTTGTCAAGATTTTTCTGCTTCACACCATTACGAAGAAACTCATCTGAGCTTTTCACCAGCGCATTGCCTTCTATTGTAACACTGCAATACCGTGGTGGCAACTAATCGTGGAAGATACTCCAATTTCATGTAGATAATGGCACTTCACGTGTCTTGGTTCCACATGTCTTGATTTTCGTGTCAACGTATGCTGATACGAAAATCAAAGCGTCTGCAGCAAATCTTGGACGCCTTAGATTCAATCACGCCATGCACGTTGCGCGACTCCGCCTTTTCTCCCCACTGATGTGAGCACCAAAATATTTGCTTTCCAGGCTGTTCTGGAGTAGTTTGGAGCAATGTTCCCAATTTTCATGCTTTTGGAGCAGCTCGGAGCAGGAAAACGGAATTGTATCAAAACTGTTCGATATGAGCAGCTGTCTCACCCCTGGTTGCATTCAATAAGGCAGCTGCTGGATCTCGGCTCTACTATCCTCCAGCTGCGTCACCAAAGCATCAGCCAATCAAATGTGTGCCATAAGTGCATGCACGTATCATGAGGGCGCATGCACTTGCTGGGTCACAGCAAATTTTCTACTGCTATCATAATGACAGGGTACACGACAGACACAAATGACAGACGACGTGGCGTGGAAGAATGCATATAAGACGTGTTTGTTCTCCTGAATGGTCAGAGAGCCCTCCAGCTCTGATGGCACTGGAGCACGGAGGAAGAAATGTTTAGGAGGTGAAACTCCCGCTAGAACGGGCGTTGGCGGGCGTCCAGGTAATGTCACAAAAAATACAAAGAAAACATGCGCCGACGGAGGCACTTCGATTGGCGGCGTCTGGCGGCGCGAACCCGCAGCTGCTAAAAATAGAAAAGGAAGCGCTACCGGCCGGGCGAGCACGCCCACGCGCGTTCCCTCTAGCAGCGTTTGTGAGGAGCGTTTGTGAGCAGCGTTTGTGAGGCATGTATGCGTTCGGTGCAAGCCAGCAGCGCATAACTAGTGATTAAATATCATCACGTGGCTGTGAAACCAAACAGCACCGCGTACAAACAAAAGCAACAGATTACGTTACTGTAGCGATCATTGAAAGGGACGGATTACTTCTTTTTTCTTCTTCAACGGTGCTGAAATATTAAAAGCGTCGTACTAAATTCTCGCGGGCCACGGAGCTTCTTCCTCCGCGTCTAAAAAAGTTGGCGTAACTGCTACCAGTAGGAACAGCCCGCGATGACGGAGGGAGAAACTAGTGCGGCCGAACGTGCTCCGCGTCCACGCTCCATGACTGCGGCGGAACAGGAGCGCGCGCGCGCGCCTGGTTCCTTCTGAAACAAAAACGGGGGCATTTCGCATTTTTTCCGCCAGACGCCGCCAGCATGAAGTGGCTCTCCGGCAATGTGACGTTATCTGGTCGCCTCAATGAGCGCAGTTGCGCCTCCTAAATGTTTCTTCCTCCGTGCACTGGAGGAGAGTACTGAAACAGAGAACTGCAGGTTTTACTATCTTGCCATTGCCAATGGTCTCGTGTAACTATGAATCCGTTATCGCACCTACACGTGGGCAAAATATTTTCCAACTTATCAATTTTATTTATTATACTTTTAACAATTAACACGGAAAATGAAGTCACACTCCCTTAAGCGGAAGGTATGATGACAAATGGTGCCTTCAACTAACTCTTCTTCGATGCGCACTAAGTTCATCGGCAGGGTATAACAGAGTACTATCGATATGATGTTTGTCACGAACAAGAGCAAGATTACTATATACTCCATTTTTGCTTTCCTCACGCCCAAAGCAGATTCCCTTTGAGGAGGAAAATAGTAATCATGTGGAGATTAATTCTGGTTCCTTTCAGCTTTGCCACTTGCCACAGCATATATTTCCTGCGCTGCTGCAAGGTGTGTATTAACACAACAGCAAGAGAGAGCTCATGTCGCAGATAACTCAGTGCTGCACCACATCCATTGCAGTAATAATGGTCTTGAACTACCCAGTGGTGGGAATGGCTAGGAGTGTTTCGGAGCAGATGGTGTAACAAGAAAAATGATTACTTGCAGCAGTTGCCCCCAGTTTAGTAGCAGGTTGCTAAGACAACAAAACAGAATAAAAGCTGTTAACAGGTTTTGATACAGATACAAAACAAGTTTAAGTATTGACTAGAATGCATAAATGTTACTTTGGCAGGATAGCTATGCTAAAATGAAAACAGAAGTGAACCCGAATGCTTCTTTACAAACAGTAAACAGCAAGACATCAAACAACTCTGCATAAAAGACATGAAACAAGCTGATCTTAAAAACTGCCATGCCAACAAGAATTATAAATGTCACATAAAATTACAGTACTAAATACCTTACTCTAAAAGAGGAGTTAATAACAGCAACATATTAAACATTTTGTAACCATACATTCACAGAACATGACGCATACGTAATTACAACCTCACCATAAGGCAAGATAATTATCCACATGACTTCAACAAATTGAAGTAATACCGCTGTAGCAAAGGACACTTGAGAAATAAATTAAGGCTACTGTGGGGCCCCAGCTGTCAAATAGTTAAAATTATGTACATGGGGTTTTTTTTGCAAATACATCCACCATCTAGCGTCACGGCTTTTTAACTAAATAGGATGCCGTCTTAAATGCTTTGAGCGAATCGCACTGAGCAAGCCATGGTGTCGACAGTACACAGTTGAATGCTTTCTGGCACAGGTACTAGGTGACAAATGACAATAAGGCGAGTGTCATTTCATTTCTTCACATGGCACTGTACCAACGGCATTAAATCTTAACACATTAGGAAGTCAACGGCATTTTTTTGACCATGTGGCACATGCATATCTGCCTCAACAAGCTGGGGCAAAATGAAGAAAACATGCAGGACGTGCATATTTTATGCCGACATTTTGATGACTGCTTCTCTTCTCAAGAGGGGGCAAATGAAGGGTAGAAACACAACAAAAGACACCAGCGAAGCTGAAAAGCTCAAACGCTTTTAGGCTTTGATGCAAGCCTCGTTCCCATAAGAGTGGCTCCTTGAAACAATGTTAAGAAAGATAAAAAGAGGGAGATATAGGGTTGTGGTAAAGAAACCATTCTATTTCATGCAGCTATAGCAACGAGCATGGTTGAGCATCCTGGCAGGGAGCAGAAGTGCAAAAGAAAGAGTAGCTGAAAAAAAAAAAAGGCTTTTTCTGCATAGAGTCGTTAAACCTTGTGTTTTCTTTACACAGTTTATAACCGCCAGCAAGAGAGGAAAGCAGCAATGAGGGACCGAAGTGGAGGCAAGCTTTTCTTTCTCCTACATGGCCCCTCCTTGCTCCAGTTCACTCTTTTCCAACCCAAACCTTAAAAACACTCTTGACCTTTATGGCTTCTTTGCATGAAGACAGGCCATGTGGCGATTGAGGTTTGTCTTCCATTCTAAGGTTACACTGCAGTGGACACATAAAAAGGAGCACTCCCCAGTGTGTGTGAGCACATGGTTGTTGAGATGGGCTCTTTGGAAAAAGGTTGCGCCGCAGTGAATACACGAAAAGGGTCGCTCTCCTGTGTGGGAGCGTACGTGGACCTTGAGGTCGTTCCGCCGCTTGAATGCAGTTGGACACAGGTGGCATCGAAAGCGGCACTCGGCTTTGTGTACGTAAAGATGCGAGTTCATGTTGCTCTTCGTCTTGGCAACATAGGCACACTGTCGGCAGGAATGCAGCTGGCCATCTACGGACACGAGTGCATGGTACTCCTCCAGGGGTGTCAAAGGACGAGGAACCTGCAAAGCCAGGGAGAGAGCAAAGGGAGGCAAGGCAGACCATGTGTCACACACTGCACGGAACTGTACTACAGCACCATGCAAGGAAGAACGATTGCTGTACTTAGTGACGTAAATGATAACATGCGTTCCAAAGGCATGGTACCGCAGTGGCAGCAACACGTCTCGCACAGGTTGCCATCCTTCTGTGAGTAAATACCACATCGATAGAGGTGCATCTGAAGACCTGCTGGTAGTACCTAGAATTCAAAGTTTGCTGCAATTTCGTTACTGCACCTAAAGAGCCTACTTTTTTTTTTGCATGTGCACCACTTCATTAAATTAATGCTGTCAAACAGTAAAGGGGCTGAAACTGATATACAATTCTTTCGGAAATAAACTGTCCTTCATTTTGCCACTTCATAGGAAATATTGTATGGCAAAATGGATGTCAAAGTTTCATTTTTGCTTTTCGCGCTGAATCTTGGAGGTTAAGGCATCTCAAACCTCCTAAATTTTGTTTACATTCTTTAAATTGGTTTAATCAGATTTTCTTAAGCAAGCTGTGTTAAATCTCTCACTTCTTGAAAACGTAATGCATGTCTTTCTTACCAATAATTATGTAAGCCTTAGCGGGCACCATGAAAGACCTAAATGATATGCATATTAAAGTACCTCGGGGTGCTGTCACCACACGTATATTCATTTTGCATGTTTCCTACAGTACCGAGTGTCTTCCCCTCACAGAGGTGGTGCTTTTAATGTTGCAAAAAAAAAAAACATGCACCATGACATCAAACATTTCATCTTGTTTTCTTTTCAAGGCATTTGAGCTTCCACAATGACACCACATATGCCAGCAGTTACTGGGCTGATGCGGCCGCACCCCCGCTGTGTGTGCAGCAACTGCGCCTACAAATCAGCTAACCGTAGGTCGCCCATTTGCCTCCTAGCCCATGCCCCTTTAGTGATGCGATTTACTGAAGGAAAACCAAATGCTTTTCAGCTGTATTTTGAAATCAAACTGAGAATTTGTTGAGGAGCGCAGAGGTATAACACCCTGACATGTCCACAGCAGGCTTCAGCACCGTGCAAAGAAAACAGGCGCCGAGAACACGGACACAAGGGAAGAGTGCTGGACATCACGATGCTGGTGATCACCTGCACTGAGGTGAAAATCGAGAGAAAGCTTATCTGTGCTTGCTCAGGAACTATAGAACCACCTGTCAAAAGGGTACACATGCCGTTATAATTTTTTTTCCCTTCTATATTTGCTTTGTATGTTTTGAACGCATCAGAGTAATGTGAGGAACTGGACACATGCTCAAAATGTGCACCCAATGAATTCGCCTGGTCTTCCAGGCTGTCTCCCTCTGCATTTACCAGAGGGAGTGAATAGGTCTGTTGGCATCTCACCTTGTTAACTGTGTTCCACACATTAGCCTCATCCGTGTATGAGTTAATACCTGATACTAACTTCTGCCAACTCGTTCTTCGAGCCTGTCTGTGTGTTCTCCGGCCTTGAGACATTACTTGCTTAAGATTGATGAGGTTCTCTGCAGTGGTGCAACGGCGTAGCAATGCCCATGCGTTGTTTTGATTTTTACGAGCGGCCCGACATTCTTCGTTCCACCAGGGAACGTGGTGTTTGCACGCCACACCACTCACTTCGGGTATAGATTTAGATGCGCCTTCAATTATGGAAGTTGTGAAATGCTCCAACCACAGCATCAATTTCCATCCAAGACACCTCAGCCCATGAAATTCTGCTGGTAAGTGTTCGAAACTTCTTCCAGTCTGCTCTATCTACCTTCCACCGGGGAGCCCTTGGTGGGAGTTCACTTGCTTTTGGTATGCTCAATATTATCGGGAAGTGGTCACTTCCATAAGGAGCTTTTAATGACTTCCCTGTGAAGATCAGGTAACAGAGATGGGGAGAATAGGCTGAGGTCGATGGAAGAATAAGTATTGTTTGTGAGACTATAATGGGTGGGCTCGTTTTTATTGAGAAGACAGGCGCTGGAAGAAAAAATAAAATGTACAATAAGACACCCTCGGGAGTCCATGCGAGCATCTCCCCAAAGGCCGCTGTGTGCATTCAAGTCCCCAAGAACAAGGTATGGCTCAGGTAGCTTATCTATTAGGGACTGAAATTCATGTTTGTCCAAGTGATAATGTAAGGGGATGTACAATGAGCAGATGGTAACGAGTTTATTTCAGACGACAGCTCAAATTGCCACTGCCTCAAGGGTCGTTTGTAGCTGTAATGACTGGCACGTCAGGCTCTTGCCAACTATAATAGCAACACTGCCTGATGATGCGAGAGCATAACTGTGGTCTTTCCGAAACGTACGTATTGGCAGAGAAAACTCTTGCGTTTGGTGTTTAAGTGTTTCCTGAACACACAGCACTTTTTGCTTGTGTTTGTGTAGCAGCTCTTGAATGTCATCGAGGTTGCTAAGGCCTCGGACGTTCCATTGCATAATTTGTGTCTCCATTTTGAATGTAGATTTGTGCTGTGTACGAAATAGAGGTGTTGCTTTATAGTACAGAGCCCTTTTCAGGCCCTGTAAGTGGCTTTTTGCCTTTCTTGGAGCGGTCGAGATGGTCTCGCCGCTCCTTTGGCGCAGACTGCACCGTGGACACGTTTGACGTATTCATTTCCTGATCCGGACACACGCTCCTGAGAGCACGAGGAATCTCGATGAAGTCTCGCCCCAGAAGACGAGACCTTTCCGCCCACCATCCCAGAGATCGATGGAGCTACCTTCGAGCATGGGCTGCGCTGGTTCGCACCAGCGCCAGCAGGGGGCGGACGGGATGGGGCAGCCTTGGCTGCATCCACCTTGGGGACATTAAGCAGTGCTGTGCTTCCGCTCGGCGTAGCGCAGTCTCCTGCCAAAGAATGCTGCGTTGCCCGGAGCCTTAGGGAAACCGGGGTTGTTTGCTGGTTGGGTGGAGTAGAGGGTACTACCACCCTGGGGGCAGGAGCCATGAGCGGCAGCTTGCTGCGCAGAGGCTGGGCCCGTGGCTGTGGCCTATACGACGCTGCCCCCCCAACGCGCCGCATTAGCATAAGGACTGTTATGAAATGGTGAGCGCCTTTTATGAGCCTCTTTGAAGGAAATGCTATCAATGTTATGATTTCCTTTTCTCTTTTCTGGGATTCACATGAACTTGAATACGCTGCATGGTCACCTTCACTGTTTGCACAATGGCGTGCATTCGCACAGTCATCCGCAGGGTGGCCGTGGGCACCACATTTCGCACATGTGAGGTGCCCACGGCAGCTCTGCGAACCGTGCCCATACCTCTGACAGTTGAAGCACCTAGGAGGCTTCGGGACATAATGTCGTACTTGAGTTTTAGTGTATCCAGTTTCCATAATTCTAGGAGGACGGTAGATGCAAATGTAACGATCAAGTCTTTGGTTGGGATTTCTTTAACTTCACGTCTGATGACAATTCTTTGAACACTTACTACGTTCTGTTCTTTCCAGCCATCCTGGAGCTTTTCCACAGCGAGTTCGAACAGGTTCTGTTCAGAGATGACGCCCCGGACAGTAATTGAGAGAACGATGGGGCATGATGGAAATTTGCACGTCTCCAAGGCCTGCAAGTTTGGGAAGCTTCTCAACTAGTGATCTGTCTCACACCTCTAGAAGGAGGTCGCCGCTAGGCATTTTGTTTGCTTGATATCCAGGACCTATTGCTTCTGTAAGACACTGTGCAACAAGGAATGGCGATACGACTCTGACAGGCTTTTCGGGCTTCATGCTGTGCATGACATGGAATTTCGGGAAGATTTGTTTCTGGGGTGAAAAAATCTTAAGTGACTCATCGGTGTGTACACGCTTTGAAGCAGTACGATCGTTTAATGGAGGAAAAGATGTTCCGTACATAGGAGGAGTTGTGATCTTCCGCAGCGCTGGCAACCACCCACCTCGGAGCCCAACAAGGGGACGCTACAAGTTTGGACTACCTGTAACTTGCACACGCCAGCCGTACACCTCTGCTTTACCCTCATGCACCTAGACCGAGGTTGGCTACTTGCACAACCCTTCCCGCCAGGAAAAGGGGAAGTAAATGGAAGGAAGGAGAGGACAGGACAGAGTGAAAGTAAGAGAGAAAGACAAAAGTGTGAGGAGAGTGAGAGACAGGAAAAGGCGACTGCCGATTTCCCCTGGGTGGATCAGCCCAGGGTTGCCGTCTACGTGCAACTGGGGCCAAAGGGTGTGTTGTCACCGCTGGGGGGCCTTGAAGGTCTAAACACCCAGCATTAACTCAACCCCAAGGATCCCCTTTTCTCCGGACACGGCTCAGCCATGCATGGCGAGCCATGGGAGGGGGCCGTAACCCCTCCCCCGTTGGCTCGGGTCCGTGGTGTTGCCACACACCAAACGCCTGCTCACGCAGACGCCCCTGCGGGGAAGACATTCTGCCTCTACTTCGTGGAAGCTGTATCTTATGTAGGCATAACAGTGAATAAATACATTTAATGCTCAAGGCCCGGCATATGAATATTAGTGAAAATGTTTGCGTAAGTTCGCGTTTGATTAGTTTATAAAGAGAAGAGAATGTCCCAACAGTTGTCCCTCCCACGCAGAAAGGCATGGGCACACGTTTGACAGGTGGCGCTACCACTCCACAACAAGCTGTCTCTCTTTCAACTTTCACGCCTCAGTATTTTTCTTCAGTTATTTTCAGTGCTTCAGTACTTTTCTTCAGTGTTCAAGGCCTGGCATACGAATATAAGTGGAAAGGCTTGCATAAGTTCACATTTGATTAGCTTATAAAGAGAAGAGATAGAACGTCCTAACAGTTATCTCTCACGCAGAGAGGCATGGGCACCCGTTTGACAGGTGCTGCTACCACTCCACAACAAGCTGTCTCTCTTTCAACTTTCACGCCTCAGTATTTTTCTTCAGTTATT